>OMNW01015074.1:0-16667 GCA_900303245.1 Selene dorsalis
GGGTTCGTTATGACACACAGGCAGCCTTACTCAGCTCTTACTCAAAGGCCATCGGTGAAGGATGAGAGGGTGAAGGAGGTGGAATGAGTCAAGAGTGGTACCGAGATGGGATGAAAGGGGAGATGGATGGTTCAAGAAACGAGTTGTGAAATGGCTCAGTGAGCATGCACAAAGTTGAATTAAAAGAGATAAGGTGAATCAAATGGAAAATGCCAATGTCTTGAGTCATGGGACCAGGCTGTGAGTGATACGACTTCCTCATTCTGAAAACAGGTCGAAAACAACCCGTTAGCTCCTGTGCTGAAATATAATTTCAACTATTTAATTAATGAAATGATCAGAGCTGTGCTGGGTAGCATAAACATTAGCATTGTTGTCATTAGCTTCCTAGTAGCCTCGTTCACAAACAGCTCTTTTCTTTTTTTTTTTTTACCCTAACGAATCCCATTGTTGGGCAAATTTCACGCTTGGTTACATTAGTGTTGTGTTTGCTTGCTAACTGTCTGCTTGTGTCCTGATGGGTTTTTCTCTCTCTCCCAGACAATGAGCACATATTTTTAGATATGGGGGAGAAACTATCGAAGTACTTCCCGAAGGAATGGAAGCAAGAATCAGGAAAGGTAAGACGGCCGGAGGAACAAATTTTGATAAGAGGCACTGGGCACTGAGGCACTGCTGTGACCCACTCTCCACACATTGTTATGTGTGGGTTAATTGGGAGGCACAGTGCAGTGGCCTTCATGCCACAACTTTGTGTTTAGCATGACAAAAAGATGCTAACACACCCAGGCCTACTTTGACACATCTCTTTCCACACACAGGCTTTACAGAAGAGAGCTCTGCCTCTAGTGCTCTTCCTCAAAGTGCAGTACTACATAGAGAATGGCAGGCTCCTTTGGTAGGTCCTTCTACATATCTTCTGTATGCATCTTTCTATACCTTCCCTTTTTTTTGTTGTTTTGTTGATGAACTTCTATTTTGTCTTTGTCCTCCTTTCTGGCAACTTTTTTTACCCCCAACTTTCCTACTCGTTTTTTGTGTGTTACCAGTGAACGAAAATCACGACATCTATACTATTGTGACATGCGTGAGCGCGTGCTTCGCTCTGAATGTCGTCAGCAAGAGGAGGTGTACTTCCAGCTGGCAGGTTACGCCTTGCAGGCTGACCTCGGCGACCACCCACCGCCCAGGGAGCGTACACAGATCACCCCTTACTTTGAACCCAAGGACTACTTTCCCCCGTGGGTAGGTGTTTACAATGTGGCTGCAGAATTTTTAAAAAGACTTTGAATCTAACGATGAGATGATTTAAAAACGTCAATACATTTGTTTCCAGCGGATTTTAACAGACTGTGTTGTGATTTCTTAGATCATAGCTAAGCGTGGAGTGAACTACCTCCTCTGCCATGGGCCCAAAGTGCATCAGGAGCTGTGGGGCTTGTCCACCCGTGATGCCATCCTGCTCTTCATCAGGGAGGCGTGTCGACTGGAGGATGTACCCGTCATATTTTACAGACTACAAAAGGTCATGAGTCAGTTTGGTATTTTTTTGGAGTGAATTTATTTGCATTATTGATTTGTATAGTTAAAATAAGAAATAATGATTCCTAGTGTACTAGTTAGTGGGGTTTCAGTACATTTATTTCAGGAATATTCCTCCCCTCTAACTGTAATACTGTCGTTTCTGACACACACTTACTTTGGCTTCATTTGAGCTGTGCTCTATGGGGAGGTTACATAACTCTCCATCTATGCCAGTTTATTGTCCTCCCTATTTCAAACTCGCTCATCAGCTGGATGATATTTTGAAGTTTTGCCCATCCATTGCGTAACGGGTTATCGCTTTAAATTTGTTGTTAGCAGCAGCTCTGTACATTTCCCAGTATCTTATCTAAGCCACTCAGATGCCTCACTGACAGCTCATCTTTCATTTCTCCAGGACAAAAAGGAGGAGAGAGGAACGGCATTGCTTGGGCTGACCCTGCGAGGAATGCAGGTTTATCAGGTGCGTGCATGTGAGTGTGTTATTAATGCAGCCTATAGTAGGCACGTTGAACATTGACAAGAGCGAATCTGCGTTTGCTCAAAGATTCTGCCTTTGTATCTATAGTCTTATAAAACCTGTGAGTGGGTGTGTGAGGAATGTCTGGGATTGCCACCAGCAGCAGTTCATGAGGAGATAGGAGCTGTCTGCCATGCCCGTCAGTTGTTTGATCTGTCCATCAGGGGCCATCTGGGGGGGATTAGGGCTCCAGGCCTGGCTGATTAAAGAGCCAACAGACCGTGAGATACCTTGAAGTACTCTGACTCCTCGCCAAGACCAGATGGATTTTTGTGAACATAGAGACTGTTGGTTATTGATTGCAAATTTCAAATTATACCGAGAAATCTGTTGTGCTTTTTCTCACACAAAGGCTCGGAAACCTTTGAGCTATTTCTTTTAATTGGGTGTGTGTCGTATTCACAGGAGGTGAACAACATAAGACAGCTGCTCTACGACTTCCCCTGGTCAAATGTGGGACGTCTCACCTTCCTGGTATGCATACCGGTCATCACCAGTCTGTGTTAAGATTAGGTAGTCTTTGTAATTATTTAATGCACATTAGCTTTGTTCACTATGTATGACATGTCTTATTCAGGGAAAGAAATTCGAGATCCAGCCAGATGGTTTGCCTTCAGCTAGGAAGCTGGTTTACTACACCGGGTCATCGTTCCGCTCTCGACACCTCCTCCTGCACCTGAGCAGCAGCCACCGCCTCTACCTCAGCCTGCAACCTGCCCTCAAACACCTGCGCCAGCTGGAGGAGAGTGAAGGTAGGTGACGGAGGAGTGAATAAGACAATATTAGCATCAGTGAAAGTCTGGCTGCAGCCCACTTACAACCAACAGTAGCAACTGTTAAGTCAATTACTTAAAAGGTCACTTTTTCCTCAATCAAAAGTGCTCCTGTGCAGTAATGACATTTGAATTGCAGAGGTTTGAAAATATGATATTATGTATTTTTGTTCTATTTTTGGGAGAAAATACACACTGAATTGTCCATTCTTTTTTTTTTATAGAGAAAAAGCGTTACAGAGAGTCATACATCAGTGATGACTTGGACTTGGACCCCCCAGGCAGTGAGAGCAGCCCTGGTCTGTCTCGACACTCAACCAGCAGCTCTGGAATCGAAGCTGATGCCCGCCAGCACAGCATCTCCACGGAGATGGCCTCAATGGACGAGGAAGGTCAGCGGCAAGGAGAGAAATGTTTCAGCTCAGCAGCCAGCCGTGGCAGCTCTGGGACCTCTGGGTTTGACGCAGGCAGTAAGGCTCGAATAGAAGATGAGGGCTGGCAAGGTGAGAGGGTTTTTATTTTGAAATTTTCATACAGGAAGATTTATTAATCTTTCCTAATGTTTTTGGGGTGAAGTAACGCTTCATTAGTTGAATAAAGTAGACGTCAAAGCAGCTTTGTGCTGTCCAGATTTGCTGATTTTGAACTAAGGTGTACACAGTAGTAGTTCTCAAAGTTAAATGATTATTATATGTATGTAAGGTTTTAGCCATCAATATAGTGGTCTGGTATGTGCAGGTGTATTCAGCAGTTACATCTATTTGGAAAATCTGCCTCTTGAAAAGATTGAAAATGTTTTTTTTCCACATAGTGCTTCACTACTCTGAAAAACATATTGCTCAGTAAAGATGATATAATGTCATTATTCACATTGACATTTCTCTTTAGATCTTAAGAAAAACGTTGGAAGTCCAAGGGATGTTCTCGTGGATGATCCTGACGAGATGTTCCAGTTGGCTGATCTTCTTGAAGGGGTGTCAGTGGATTGTACAGAACTCTCCATAGACACCCATCCATCAGGTATGAATCATCTGATTTTGAAATAGGAGATGTTGTGTCCACACTATTTTATTTGTTCTCACCACACTGGAGAAAACTGTTTTTCAGTTTAAAATTCTGTTGGCTTTTTCTTACTAAAATTGACCAATTAAATCCTGTGGACTCTACAGAAAACAGCTCATCTCCTCCAAACAGTGATGAGTATCTTGTGAATAAAGATCTGTTAAACCAGGTTTGTCATCTTTCTCTTGCCTTCTTTTTCTTAACTTCCTTTGGATTACTCTGTATTTTTCTTACCTTTTATCCCTACCTGCTGTCTCTATTCAAGATGCTGAACTCAAGGGCTCATATATGTGTGGATCGGCACAGCCACAGTCTAGATGATATCCGTCTCTTCCCGGCTCCAGCACCCCTCGGGAAGACACTACCACCTGATTCCTCCCACAGCTATACCTTTGGGCTCCCACATATCTCGACAAACCCAAAGACCCTTGTTGATCACAGCTATTACCCCCTTTTGCATAGTCAAGCCAAACCCTCATTCTATGGCCGTAGGTCTACCAACAGCCTCTCCTTGGACATGTTAGATGATGAACATTTCCTGGAATTCATACTTTGAGTGCATTAAGTGCTAATGTCCGCAAACACACTCTCTTCCTTCATTTATGGAGCACCTTCACTCATAGTTTGCCAACACAGGAATGTCTTTTCTGTGTGGTGATGACAATGAGGGGTTGTGTGTGCTTCATATACTGGAGAGACATTTCTAAAATAACAGGACTCTTCATTCCTTTTAGGAAAGCTGTGATTAGATAACGGGTCTAATTCAGCAAAAGTTCAGTCTTACACAGAGCATATTTATTAATGTTGTATATTGTGTATACACTACTTGCACTATTTTATTTGATTTCATTGTCTTTGAGTTAAGTTCTAATTGATTTTATTATTATACTTTGTGAAGCAGATGCTGTTAAAGTCTTCTCTGAAAAGTTTGACTTGGTTGTTGTTGAGGGCATAAAATTTGACAGTAATGGATGTTTAAAATTTTAAGACAATGCAGTTGTGTGCTGTGTTGACATTCATAAGATGGGACTTTCTGTATCACTAGCCTATTTTTTCACTGTAAACACTTATTTTTCAGTTTCATCTCCAGAAGCCATGGTGCTAATATTATGCTCTTTTTATTTTATTTTTAAAAATCATATTTTATGATGTACTCTATTTTTGTATAGTGTGCTCTGTCTTGCATTTTTCTATTAGTCTATTGCGTCAATGTAGCTGCCGATGTGGGAAATTCAACCTCTTTACAGTTGGTAATGCATTCATCCAAAGCCTGTACTCTCCTCCTGCTTTTGTAATTACAACATAAAAGTATTACTTGTAAAGCACTGTTTCTGTAACCAGTAAGTGTGTAATGAATCTGCAGTATTTTTGTATTATGTAACCCCAGAACAAAGAGCCTTTCTTTCTGTCAGTTTTTTTCCTCTGGCATTATTTTCACTGTTTTGTAAATGATAATTAATCTGCAAAAGAACTGATGTCTTAAGCCAATATGAGTCAGTGGAAAAGAATGTCGGTCCCTAAATAAGTTTCACTCAATGCAAATAGTGTATAAAGAATTCTGTAAAATCACAATGCTGAACCATTTATTTTCATCTAAAGTGCTGTTTTTTTATCATAGTGAAAATAAATTCCTAATACCACGAAATAAGCCTAGCTGTGAAATACTGTGTTTTACGTTTGATACCCAGTCTGGATATATAAACTTAGTGTGATAACTGAACTAGTCCTTCAGACGTTCCCACCTCTCGCGAGGGTTTGAGATGACGTTTGCGGAAGTTTACATTCTGCTCGGGAAAAACGTGTCGCTCATGGCAGCCGTGGGAGAAGCCGGCTGTGCGGTAGTTTTTAGCTAGCTTGTACCTGACTGTGTAGGACCCACTTACAATGTATTCTGTTTTAATGAAGGCCGTGTTAACCAGCTCTCCGGACTATGACGCTTTGTTTGAGTCTCTGTCCTGGCCGAGTGAGCTGTGGCCCGGTCCGGAGCAGGTGGAGGCGCTATCGGCTCTCATTGAAGGGCTCGCACCGCTTTTAGCAGATTCGGACACGACGGCGTTTACAGCCGCGAAGAGGCGACACATTCAAGAGAGGGTTGAGTCTGTTATTTGGACGCAGTGTTTGCCACTCTTCTCCAGAATAGCAGCGGAAGCAGGTGACGACGCCCGGTGCAGGGAGACAACAGCCGCTGCTTGCCGGCTTGTGAGCGTCTGTGTCCCGTTGTGTGACGAGGCAGTGCCGGGGCGGCTGGCTCTGTCCGTCCTGCCGTCGCTCCAGCTGTGGGAGGAGGTGCCCGGTCCTGGACGCCTCAGTGTGCAGGTTGCATGTGAGGTCATGGCCGCTCTCATACCTTCTCTGTCAGCGGATGAACAGCTCACACTCAGCACCCTGTCATCTGCACTATCCTGCATCAAAACAGTCACTGATGCACTAGTCTCCAAAATCACAGTCAGGCTTCTCTTGACCCTCTTAAACTGCTGCAGTGGTGCCAGGTTGGAAAGTCTCCTCAAGTTGATCCTGGAGGACCTGTGCAGCTGGCACTGCACTGAGCCGACACCTGTGGTCACAGAGCGGGTACTTCTGTGTTTGACTCCCATGTCAGACCACCTGCTGAACCCTGCTCACAGCCTCCCCCCCTCCTGTGACCCTCTTCTGTCCTCCCAGTTCTGGAGGATGGTTCAGGATGGACTGATGCACAGAGACAGCGTGTCACGTAAGAGGGCACTATACCTGCTCAAGAGGTGTGTGGCCCTGTCAGAGGCGCAGCAGGTGGACTGTCCTCTGTCTCCATCAGGAGAAGGTAAAAATCATTTCAGACATTCTTTCAGCTCATTTCATTGTACGGTTTCTTTATTGTTCTTCAAATCCTTGCAGGTGAGACCCTGTTCAAATGGGCCCACAGCAGGAGGAAGGTGCTGAGGGAGTTCTGGGAGGATTATGCACTGGTGATGGAGACGCTAGAGGAAAACCAGGTAGAAGATGGGTGGGATCATCAGAACTGACTCATAATGGAGCATCATGGTGCAGCTTTGTAATGTTGCCTCTGTCTTCTTCCTTTGCAGATTCACGTTGTCCGGCCTGTTCTTAACAGAATAGACACGCTGGTCCAAATAACAGTGAATGACAGTCAAGGTAACTTTGGAATGGGACGAAAAAGGGAAACACTTTTATTTATTTATTTTTTAACTTTTTGTGAATTTCTTTGCTCTGTTTTTGTCTTTCTTTTCATGAGCTATTGATAGCTTTCATCAACATGCTTGCTTTTCTTCACCTGTAAGAGGAGCTGTCTATTTAATTAAGAATGAGTTCACCAAATGTTAAAAAAAAAAAAAAGAAAAGAAAAAAGTACACCTTAAATAAACCAGAGCTGTTCTTTTTTTCAAACGCAAACTTTATTCCCTGTTGACTGTGTGGTAGCCTCAGGTGAAGGCCTCCTCCATCCCTCCTGGCTGCTGTGTGTGTACCAGCGGATGTTCCACAGTGAGAATAAATCCTTAATGAGAGAGGGAGTGTGTCATCTGCTCGAGCTGCAGGTCCTCCAGCAGCCGGCTTTTGCCTTGGCCTTTTCTCAGGTACACACACTGACAGTTTATCCAGTGGGATATCGCTCAAGGTTAACGTTGCATCTTAAAGTTTTCTCTTCTTTCACTTTGCTCCTCAGTTTATCGTCGGGCCTTTTATGGATGTCTTGTCTGAAACTTCACTCTTCTACAGGTGAGGCTGAAAATCAGTGCACTAAGGGAATAAATGAAACGCTACAGTGAGAACTGTGTCGTGAAGTGTTTCGAGCATGTCCTCATTAACTCACCTTCTGTCCACATGTAGATCAGTTGGACAGGGTGTGGGAGACTGTCCTGAGCTGGGGGCTAAACTTCAAGTCTTCATGGCTGCCTTCTTCAGCAGCCTACCATCAGAGCACAGAGGTACAGGAGCTCAGAGGCCACGGAGGATATAAGGTCACAAAGCTCTTGAGCCCTACTGTCACTGACTGTTGTGTTTGCTCTGCAGCTCGTGTGTTGCTGCAGCTGATTCAACAGCTGGGCTCTAAGCACTGGTGTGCAGTTCCACTTCTCTTCCTGTCTCAGGCTCTCTCCAAACTCCCCCCAGCTCCAGTGCTGGGGACAGAGGGGCTCACTGCTCTGAGGTACCTCTTCATGTTTACAGTCAGACAGCCAGCGTCAGGGGAGATTGTGTTTCACGTGGGAGCTCATTTTGTCTGTGGTGTGTTTTTTTTAGGGAGGTACTACGCTGCACCATGATCACACACCAAGTTTTGTTAAGAGGAGCGGCCCAGTGCTTCCTGCTCAATAGTGCCCTCTGTCTCACAGAAGTGGTAAGACCCAAATAGTCAACTTGAAGCTTAAGCACATCACAAGTTAACATCACAAAAATATTTTAATTGAATTTTGAACAAATGTTCAGAGTACACATTTGTTGTGAGTTTATTATTAAATTACCAATGTAAACCAATTTTCTCAGCATAGCTCACACAAATTTGTACTGTGTTCATCAGCACAACAAATATGCCAACTTTACAACACATGTCCATGTTAATATTGTTATACATATATCAGAGAGGTCTTGGAAGATTGAATTTGTTTTTAATGTCTTGTATATAATGTCATAATGTCCTCCGGCCACTGGGTGAGGGCGGGTGCAGCAGTGCCCCTCCGTGCTCCGTTTTATTGCACAGCTGGTATAAAAAGAGGCAAAAGGTAACATAAGGTTATTTGTCAGGAGTTGGTTGTGTATCACTCTCACCATAATGCAATAAACAATGACCATGGGTTGTTCCAAGTTCCAAGTCAAAATTTAGAATTAGGTCAAAGGTTCAGAAAGCATCCCTTGTGCATTTTCCAAGGCTGCAGGCTTTGAGCTATCCACAGCATGTGGCTGAAGGAGGCTTTACCTGTTTTACATTTGTAGCATCAGGGATTCACGTCTGGATAAATATTAGATGGTTTGGCTTTGGGTGTACAGTGCTGGCCTTGTGCCCAACCTTAAATAGTAACAGGCACAGAGAAGTGGTGAATTACCAAGCTTGAAAATCTGTTGTGTCTCACATCAGCCAGCCTGGGGCAGATGACAGATAAACCTTGTTAGATGGGTGCTGACTGAGAAACGCATCAACGGCACAACTGCTACAATATAAACAGTATTTTGTTCAAAGCTGATCTTTTTGCTGTTTTATTTTCTCAGTTACACTACAAACACCTGCATAAATATAGAGTTGATTAGTGAAATTCATACTTCTGAACGTCTCAACAAAAAACAAATACTTCTGCAGAGCTGTTTATTATTTTGTCCACCCTCTGTACTTTACTTTTAATACCGAGTTGTCTCTTTTTCAGAGTGCGGTGACCTTAGATGACCTCTTTAGTTTCCTAATGCATTTCCGTGCAGATGAGTCACTGTGTAGAGGGACACAGATCTGGAATCAGGTAAAGTGCACTAGGCAATATTAGGAAACACACAACACCAGTGAAGCCCTATGGTTGACTCAATGCCACCCTAAATGTCTGTTACCCCACTGCAGTTGTGTACCTGGTTATCAGACAATGAATGCAGTTTCAAGCCCAGGATTAGAGATGGTGATTCAACCGGTTCTACCCCAAAGAAAGAAACTGTAAGAGGCTATGTTCAAGCTGAGATACATGACTTTCTCAGAGTTCCAGCGAGCACAGGTAGGTGCTTAAGTGAGGCCGTCATGGAGAAAGTGAATAACTCAATCCGCAGCCATGGTTATGTTTGGATTTTTTTACAGTCAGTGCAAATCAGTTTTCTCGCTCCGCAGGTCAGACTGAGAGGTTACCGGACTGTAAAGAGGCCGACAAATTGGCCAGAGCTATTCTGCTGTGTGTGGACATGGAGAAGAATCAACCTGGCACGGAGATCAGTGAAACTCTGGAGTCATTACTCACTCCTCTGCTGGACACCCTGAGCAGAGTCAACACCAATATTTACCTGCCAGTGCGTAAGAGCGACAAGAGCCTGCAGCTGATGCTCCGGCTGCTCCAGCTCGGAGGAACAGCAAGTGACAGAGAGGGGAAAGGTTTGTATTGATAACACTGATTCACTGTCACAGCTGTCAAGTCCCCCTTCATAAATATGCACTAGGTTAATTGGTTGGATGGGTGTTCATGCATTGAACAAATCTGTATTCTGCTCCTCCAAACGAATTCAGCTTGATGTACAATTGATAAAGTGTCAGAAAAAAATCATCCTCCTATCAGTTCTTTTAGTGATTATGCTTTCTTGCAGGGTGGTAAATTAATTTTTCTCTCACTGTCTAATTTTTTCAATTGAGTTCCTGGAGTTTTGTCTTGCAGCTTAGACTGTTGTTGACGCTGCTGTGATTGATATTGCGCACAACTTTTTCTCTTTCGCTCAGGCCTGGATTCAGAGTCATCTGCATTTTTAGTGATTCTCATAAATCCAACCGAATGACTTGTGTGGTTTTTCTCATAAACCACTGTCTTGACTGTTGTAAGTGTTTTAGGGTTAAACAGACTAAAATAGACCAGGTTTGCACATAAGATGAAATTTTCTCACCTCCTTGTCCAGCACCTTGTCACTCTCTCTGTGAAAAACACGGTCAGGGGTTTAAAACCTCAGATGACCTAACTTCAGCACAAATTCAAATTCAGTTCCTGCGGATGGTGTCAAAATCCTCTTGAGCTACATGGACCTTGATAATTGAAACATGCTGTTATATTTGTTATTATTGGTAGTTGTTAGTATTAGTTTCAAAATGAAGGTCAGGCACTGATACTGGCTATAGAATGGTATTGCAGTTATCAACACTGTTCACGCACTTCAGACCCACTAAGGAGAGTTTGACATTCAGTCTCTCTTTTCACAGGTGACAGAGTGATGGTTGCCATGGAGAAACTCATTTTTAAAGTCATAGATCCAATCCAGGAGTTTATCTTGACGCGGCTCTGTGGGGAGCTGCAGGAGGTCAAGTCAAGCAAATCACCATCACTCCAATTAGCATAGAGGCCCCCTGTGGCTCACTATGATTTTTTAAAAAATTCTTTTTTCTTTTTTTTTTTAACAGCTATTTGATGTGGAGCGAGCTGAGCTGTATCTGGCTGTTCTGAGGCGGATCGTGGTCCTGTACACTTCCACACCACAGCGCCTCAGTCAAATCCAACAGAATGGCTTCCTCAAACTCATCAGGCACAGCGTCAAGGTGCTGCAAGAACCGAGCCAGCAGGTAGAAAGCTCAAATAGTCATCCCCCACCTGTCATGCAGAAATTTCACACACAACGGTTAGGTTGCTTGATTTGGTTTTCCATTTCCAGGCCCCCTCTGTGGCAGACCAGGTGTCAAGAGCGGTTGCCATGGCATCCCTGGCCACGGTTTGTGGTCTTCTTGAGCAGGAAGAGGTTGCCACGCGATCAGAGATCCTTCCTGCTCTGACAGAACTGAATGAGTACTTCTACACTTCATTGTCATCTTCCTCACACAGTCAAATACCTCTGGGCAACTTCAATATACGTCTTCTGAAACCACAGGCAGGAGACTGTGCAAGGTTTGTGGAAACTCTCATTTCTGTTACTGATGTCCATTTAGGACGTTTGGCTCAGAATAAAGATATATTGTCTCTCTGGAGGATTAAGCGATGAGTATTTTTCTTCTTTTGGCAGTGATCTAGCAGTGCAGGGTCCTCTGCTGCAGGACTGGGGACGTATCGCTGCCAACTTCATGCGGGACCAATGGATTTGTCTGAGTTTCCTAATTAAGACTGTTGGGATTCCCGAGAGCTGCTGTGCACCAGATGCTCTGAAGGCTGCTCTGAGCTGCAGTGTAGAGGCCCTGGCCCTGCTGCCCAGTGACCTGGTGCTGCCTGTGCTCACCTTCATGGAGACAGTGCTGCCGCAGGTGAGTCTGGGTAAAATTTAAGCAAACTTATCTAAAATCTGGAAAACTGCCATGTCACGATTGGTTTGGTGATGTTTTAATTCCAGTTACTACTGGATGAGGAGGAGCTCTGTGTGGAGGCTGTGACTCTGAGCTGGGAGCTGGTTCAAGGACTGAGCACTAATGCACATGACTTCTGGCCAGCCCTGAAAGGCTTCATCTCCATGGCCTTCCACCACAAACTGCTGGAGCTGACACACACCTGGGCTGTGACGCTCATGGCCACCTTGAAGCAGGTGATTGAAATCAGGCTGGTTGAGCGAGACCTGGAAAGGAATGAGTGGTTATTTACAACATATGTTCTCTATATCATATATAAACCTGATGTGATGTGATGTGTGGTTGATTTAGACCGCCACCGAGCTGATTGAGCTGTCTCAGTCGAAAAGTGGAGTATTCGGAGTTCTGCTGCAGCACTGCTGTCAGACATGGCTGCCCTCAGGTCGAGGCTGCGGCCAGCAGGCTGACACCGTATTCATTAGTGTTTTCAGCTACATCAACATACTCACGGAGGCCTGCGTCTATGGACCAGTGTTCAGAAGAGACCAACGGTAACTCTACACCAGCATCTCCACGATTTGTCGTTTCTCGGGGTTGTTTCATAATTCTTATCTTCCTCTGTCAAAGGCTCACCCAGGATGTTCAGACGTACCTGGAGAAGCTCAGTGAGGATTCATCTAGCAGTGTCCTTGTTACAAGGTGAGCTACGGTCTGTCAGAGCTCTAATGCTTATCTGTGATATAAAAGACGGCCACTAGAGGTCTCTCCTGCTGTGCAGATGTTTTCACAATTGAACAACTCCTTTTATTTTCCAGCGATAACAGAGATGAGCAGTTGCCCCGCACATGTGTCCTGGGTTTCCTCAGCCGCCTCGATCCCTCCAATTCACAGCATGAAAGACTGATAGAAGAACTAGTTATGGCTTTGTTGAAAAAAGTAAGCTATATATTAGGGTTAGTCAGTCAAAATAAATGCTATGATCTTAATAACAATATTTTTCAATGTTCAAATACAGAATTAATTTGAAAAATGTACAGAAAATAATATATTGTCATTTGTGTCAAAAAAAAAATTGATTGATCAGATCAGAAATCCCAGTATGATCAGTTTTTAATGACACCGTTTAACAGAAACTAATATGTAGTTTTCAATTTCTGGTGGGTTTTTTTCCATTTAGATAAGCAGTTATTTGAACAACATTTAAAACCATTTTCCATCTCCCACTCCATCCTCACAGGATAATGAAATATCAAAGTCAAAAGTGCGTTACTATAGCAACTCCCTGCAACATCGTGTCAAAAACAGAGTATGGCAGACGCTGCTGCTGTTGCTGCCCAAGCTCAGAGAGGTAAGACAGTTACACTCACACAAGCAGTCACACAGGAAACAACTGGTCAGAAAAGTAACTCTGTGTGTGCATGTGCAGGAGTTTGTTGTCACGATACTGACTCGGGTGTTTGAAGCTGGATTCTGCAGTAACCAGGCGTCCGTCAAGTACCTGATCGAATGGATGATGATTCTGATCCTCATTCACCATCCGCAACACATGGACAGCTTTTGGAGCTGCTTCAGTATGGTGTGTTCCCACTATGTGCACAGACTTAGAATAAAATACTCTACAATGAGCCAAGTGGTTATATTACTGACCAGTATCTGTGTTTTCTGTACAGGATCATGAAAAGACCAAGACAAGCGTCTGCACCTTCCTGTCAGTCCTGGTGCATTTAAACATGATCATGCCTAATCTTAAGGACAAGGTAAAGCCTGGGCAGCTCCCACTAAAAGCACCATTGTTCCCACATCACCTCCCAATATAAACACAATCACTCACCTTGTGTGTTTCAGGCAGCACAGTTGCGTAAAGCGTTGGACATCATCCTGCAGTGGTGTTTCAACCATAACTTCAGCGTGCGCCTCTATGCCTTACTGGCTTTGAAACGGGTGTGGAGCTTGGCAGAAATCCAGGCTGAGGAGGGGGCTGATGGTTTCGGAGGGCTCTCCACTGTGATCGAGGCCTGTTTGAATCAGGCTGAAGCCATGCAGAGCACCGGGTGAGCGCATGACACATCCAGTCATTTAATTAAAACGGTTATTTTAGTACGCTAATGTATTTATGTCTCGACCTCTAGAAATGCCAACAAAAACTGGATAAGGATTCAGGAGCACTTCTTCTTTGGTGCCTTTCATCCTATCAGAGATTACAGCGTTGAGGTGTGCTGGTATATTTCTGCTGAGCATGAGTAGATTTTATGATTTCTAAGATTACACAGTGTACTGTAACATTTTTTTTATTTATTTTTCTCTCCTAGACCATATTCTATACCTTTCCCAGTCTGTCAGAGTTGGCGGATGATGAGTGGCTGCCACCATGGAAATTTGAAAAACTGTCGTGCTTCTCTGACAGTCCGTCTTTTCCTTTGAAAAACCCTGCCCCTGACCTGAGCCAGCTGCAGCCCGGAGACTGGATCCAGCAAGACAAAGGTACAGTAGCACCAATCACAAGCAGAAGAAACACTTGACACAGTAGCGGTCATGGCTGAGCGATCGTGGTGTTGCGTCACCCAGGTGAGCAGGATAAGGAGGAGCGCTGGGCAGAGGTGCAGAAGAAGATCACTCCCTGGAAGTTGGGGATCCAAGAACAAGAGCCTGAACTTCAGCTGGTTCCAGCACAAAGGGCCGCTCGGGTGGGGAAGCTGCACGGCGCCCTGCTGGTGGTGGCATCACTCATAGACAAACCCACCAACTTAGGAGGTGAGGAGCAGCACAATAAATGACTTAACTACACATTAAATAAATAGCCCTCAAATATTGGTGAGGTGTGTCACTTGTGTACTGTTGTGAGGACCCAACATCACAGGTTTATGTTTGATTTAATAATGCTGGTCCGGACAAAAAGGGGCTAATGCTGGGGCCATTAAAACCAATCACTTGAGCTCTGTTATCAGAGTTTAGACAAAGAATGTCTAGCTTTCATCACAGACACTATGTTCCCTATGAGTGTCCTCCACTGCTGTTGTATGGGATGATAAGGAGCTGAATCGATTAGAATTTGTTTATAGAGGAAAAGATCCATTTTCAAAACCAATATTGATACTGGATGAGGTAAGCAGGAACATTACCTAGGTCGCTCTGTCAATGTTTTACTTCACTTCGCCCCCTCAGCGATCATTAATGATGCAGCTTTTTATATCTGTCAGTGCCCATGAGGTCAGACCGGTTGGTATTTTATTATATAACTCATCTCTGCAACAGAAACAGTCATCTTAAACCTGCTGTGCGTCACATTGTAATAGATGGCACTTGTAGGCTTTCTCCCCATTTGTTCGTTATTGTTGTTCTAGGTCTGTGCAGGACTTGTGAGATATTCGGGGCCAGCGCTCTGGTCCTGGACAGCCTCCGCCACATCAGTGACAAACACTTCCAGTCCCTGAGCGTCTCATCTGAGCTGTGGCTCCCTCTGTTAGAGGTGAATCACATAATATAATGTCACACTTCACCCCCTCCTGGCGATCATGATGTCTCCATAACTGTCTCTATAGCAGCTTTACCCAGTGAGCTACTGACCTCCGAAATGTGTGATTTGACCTGGTTAAAATGAGCTCAGTCAGGAGCGACAGGAGGAGCAGCAGCGGTCAGAACAGCAGCACTACAGAGTAGTTTTCTAATGGGTTTCTGTTCAGCTGTGACAAAAAAATAGCCACTAGAGAACTGTAAACATCTTCATGCAATTACAACAAAATTAATTCTCTACATGTGATGGTTTCAGTAACTAAACGCACTTACTCTCTGGTGAGGCTAAGTGGCAATTGAGACAGTTTCCAGTTCATTTTAAACCTAATTAGACTTAAAGAGGTCCATGTTTGGAAGAAGCCTCCTCAGTCTTCAGTCTCATTTAGTAGATGAGTTTGCAAAACACTCATTGCACTTGAGCTCCTTTGTTTTTTTCCTCAGTTGTGAAATCTCTGGTCGCAGTGCAGTAACTGCTGTGGCTGGAAACCAAAACCTCATTTTCAAAAATGAATCTAAACCTTCAATTAAACTCTGCGGAAACAATAAAATGTCTGTCTAACCTTATTATGTAATGTCACAGCCTAGTGATTACTGTTTGAAATGACAAGCTTGTTTATATCATCTCTGAAACCATAACCCGTATGTGTCCATCACCAGGTGAAGCCGGTGGAGCTCGCTGACTTCCTGCAGGTGAAGAAGGGTGAAGGCTACTGTATTGTTGGGGTGGAGCAGACGGCCAACAGTCAGAGCCTCCAAGAGTATCAGTTCCCCGAGAAGACCCTGTTACTTCTGGGGTATGACGGCACTAAACATTACCACACTGAACCACAAAAAAAAAGGCTGCAAGTCCTGTTTGTCCACCAATACAGTCACCTACACACAACCTGTTGCGCATAATGCAGACAAGCCTGTGTTTTCCCATGCCCTTGTGACTCTCTCGTAGATAAAGGCGTGAGCTGACGGGGCCATTTAACGTTCTCACCGGTTTAGTGTGTTTTCCCCTGAGGGAGCTGCACCTCTCCTCTCCTCTCCTCTCCGATGTGTACCTGTCGGGGCACGCTCGGCTGTAATTGGCTCTCCCCGAGGACGAGAGCATGGGAAATAAATTACACGAACCAATACAAGCAGTGTGATGACAGCAGCAGAAAAGCTGCTCACCTTCATCTCACTGCACCGTAGACACAAAAAAAAAGCTCCAAGTTTGAGCAATTTCCAACAATGCAATTTTGAAATGCCCAGCGCACAGGCAGAGTGTAATATTCATCACTCTCTGTGTAGGTGTCCTGTTTTGTTTCGCCCTGCACGGCCACAAAGGTGCGAGCAGTGCTGTCGCCTC
>OMNW01015075.1:0-12963 GCA_900303245.1 Selene dorsalis
TTACAGCTAGTGGCAGCTCTTGAAGTTTGAAATCAAGACGATGTGATCACATGAATCAACCCGCAATTACCTGAGTTCTGCACATGGTTCTGGACAATTATCCCACGAAAACAAGTCTTCTGTTATATCTGTAGATGTGTAGTGTTTTCAACAGACACCTGACACCAGCTGAGTTAACTTGCAACAGACCTGGTTTATTAGCCTCCTGTTACCAACATACAGCGGCTAACCAACTGCTAACTTCCTGTAATCGGAAGTGATTTCGCCAGTGAACTCTGTTGCTAGGAAACCACTGTCAACATATTATACGATTATATCTTTATCACGAGAAATCGGTCTTTGTTACATCGAGATAACGAAAAAAAGGTCTTTGTTATATCGAGGTAACGAAATAATAAATAGTTATCATAAGAAAACAGATTTTGTTATATCAAGATAACGAAATATTAAATAATTATAACGAGAAAACAGCAATAAAAAAAAATATGGCCGTTCTCGGCTTCCGTACTTAAGACAGTAAATAATGCCATTAGTATTTTATTGCAGCATGGCCACACGGGGACGTGGTGCAAAACACATCTGCTTGGCCCATATTAATCCACCTTTCCTCTTACTGTCTGTGCACTGTAGCAAATCGACACGTGACATGTTGGCAGCTGATGTAGTATTGTAATAATATAAGTGTTTCACAATAAAAACCAAATAATCTAAACACTTCAACCTCACTCCCTGGTACTTCAGCGACCAGAGACTGACACTAGCAGAGCAGATCATAATATGGTCAATCAGATTAGCCCTTAGTGATATCATTGGGAACTGTGTTTGTCTCAGCAGAGATGATTATTGATTATCAGTATCAATCCAAAAACTTTCACACTGATGCATCGCTACTGATTAACTACCTAGACCTGCAATGAAAACACATTATTGAATGACTTCATAATTCAATTTCTGCAGATCCTTAAAACCAGTGAGGACCCAACTAAAGACCTCACCATGTATCTTACAAATGTGCTTCATGTTGCATCAACAAAACTAACTTTCAATTTAACTAATAACATTTTCAGTTTTGGGGAATATCACCCACTTTGCCTGGTTAGTGCTCCACTTGTATTCTTCCCTGATTCCTCTCTTTGCACACACAGGACAAGTGAGCAAACAAATAATGATGTTGTTTTTATATCTTTATGACTTTTATCATGTAAAAACAGGATTTAATCAGGAATCATGAATGTGAGACAGGAACAGTTTCATCACTTTATTAATGAGTTTAATTATTTATACCAACAAACAAAAACTGTCTCTCTCCCTCCATTCCTCGCTGTTCGTCATCTCCTTTATCCAACCGTTCTGTTCCCAACAGTGACATTTTTCCCCTCAGACAAGGGTGATAAAAGAGCAGGGTCACAGCAAATTAAAAACTAAGTGTGACAGATCAGAAGATGGAAACAAAAAAACATGAAACAGCACATTTAGTCACCTCTTCATTTAGGAAAATACAGAGAATAATGTCCATGCTTTGCACACACGCACGCACGCACGCACACATACACACACACAATCAACAGGTCAAACCTGTTACACTCATAAGACTCACAGCAAGGGAACACAGGAGACGGTTGGACATAGGAGATGAAGTCAATGGACAGATCGATTTTTCTCCTTTCCTCCAGACACAGATACACACACACGTACAAGACACTCTCACACACTCACACACACACACGGTGATCCCCACTCCCTCCCAACACCACAACCCCATAGATCCAGAGGTTTCTAACATTCCCTTCACATTGAAGTTAAATGGAAAACTGGAGTTCGACCTGTTGGCCAATGTGCAGCTGTGTCCACACTGAACAGCACTCCAACATCTGGATCTGAGTACAGTATCTTGGATGTGAAATCGTTTTGCATGTGACATCATTACGAGACTGAAATTTGGAATTTAAAACAAAAAAAGAAACAAACAAATCCCTAAATTTTTACCACCCAAGTGGAAAAGAAAAGATTCTCCCACTCCCACCCCCCAAAAAACACAATACAATAAATAAAACAGTTATGACAACATTTATGGGGGAAGAGGAAAAGTTGTGAAGAGAGAAGTGGAGGGAGAGAGAATAAAAATGAAACATTTTGTTCTGTTTTTCCCCTTGTGAACCAGGGACTGAAATGAAATCGTATTTACAGACTGCGACTGAGGATAAACAGTCCGGCCGCTGCTGCACCGGTCTACTAGAGAAAAAAAAAATTACAAGATCAACAATAGAATAACAATAATAACAAAAATAACAAAATAAAATAAAAGGTACTTGATATTTACAGTTTAGCAGTGAAAAAAAGGAAGAGGAAAGAGGGAAGCAGAAGGCAGAGGGATGAGAGCAAAAAGGAATTGGGGGAGGCTCCAAAAGCTGTTTGGTTCCAGGGGTTTGAGCATCGTTTTCTGGTCAGATTATTACTGATATTAGTGGAAGTAATATAGTGTGGTCATCTTGGGCTGAACATGCACGTTTGCTTGATGGAAGAAAGAAACAAGTCCATGCCGACAGTGGACCGCTAGGCTTCGTGAATCAGTCCCTACCACCACTGTGGGATGTGAATAACATGATATGAGCGTCGAAGGCAGGCTGTTTGGAAAGGGGGGTGAAGAGGGTCTCAACAAATCTCATAGACACAGCAAACAAATTTCATTCACAGAGTCTTCCTCCTGCACAAACAGTAACTGTGTATAGTAGCTGAAATGACAACGACGGGCCAGGTGAGCAGCAGCTTCTCTGTACCCTCTGCGCCTGACATCACATCTTTTGACATAATCAAGCTGATATGAAACGTAACATCATGAAAGTGACATAATTAATGAGCCGACGGTTCACCCTACAGTGCTAGGCAACTGTGTTTATGACATTTGAGACACCGAGGCTACGGTATCAGATACAAATGGAGCCCCACACCAACGGTTCCCTCCATGTGAGCTTATGTTCGCAGCTGGACAGGACACATAACTCACCCCTTTGCTTCCCCTCTACTCCCTTTGGAGATGTGCAATACTTACTCAAGAATCAACATGAAACGCTTGGTTTCCAGCTTAACCAACATGACAACTATGAGCTTATACTGAAGAAACTGAAGGTGTGTGCACTCTGCTCATGTAAAGCTCCCTCTCATTCACATAAAAGGCAGTTGAGGAGCTATTCAAAAAGAAAGAGTAAAGACAGGCTGTGGTGCCCTGCTTTGTAATAAAATTTAAAACCTCCTCTTATCTAAAATGACATAAATCAGCCAATGTTTTCTGTCTGGTATCAAACTGGGAGTTTTTAAAAAAAAATTATTCACATTTGTTCACCGCTGGGCCAGGTGAACTGACAATACTTGAGAAGAGTTTGAGGGTAGAAAAATGACAGAAAAGCCACCAGATTACACAGTAGGTTGTATGATCAAACACTATGTACAGTCCAAGTGTGCCATTTTGACCCTACTGAGGATGATTGTCAATATTAGTCAGGCCTTACATGCGGCCCTCATTCTCAAGTCCATAGCCAATCGAGACACCATTCAGTGGCACCACGGCCACACTTAAAATTAGCTAATACAAATAAAAAGAACATAAAAGGGGATAAAAGTCAAATGTTGATTATAATACAGAAAATCCACACAACATGTACAACCCCCTCCTCATCTCCCAAACACCCTACCCATCCAGTGTGGTGTTTCTTTATTCTAACAGGCCAGACACCTGCCACCCTGGACTTAGACTTAGACTTACTGCAGCTTATATCAAGTCCAAGTGTGGCTACCTAAATGTCCTTAAAACAACCCACATCCTCCTGAAGCTAGCAGCCACAGAAATAGCTCTCTATTGGAAATGGTTAACATTCAGGGTAAATAGCAATGCTGAGTGTTTATGTGGGTGTGTATAGTTTGTTTTTTTTCTATTTTAAAAGGGTTGGAGCCAAGAGGAAGGTTGAGAGGGAGAAGAGCAGAGGAGAGAAATGGAAAACAGGGGAAGACAAAAAAAGAAAGGATGACAGAGGGATGGATGCTCAGGTGCTGTTGTTGATGGATCCTGGTGCTGAGCTGGGCTGGGCGGTACTGTCTGACACACTGCCCTCTGCAGGAGGAGAGAGGGAATACAATTGTAACTGTCGCAATAAATCTTACTTTGGATAAATAATTGACATTTCACCGTTTCAAACCATCTATGACTTGAATAAAATCTGTTTCTACAATAGTTCTGAGCGATTTTCATAATGAGGAGATATTTTAAGTCTATTGACAATAAGTATTTGGACTACAGGTATACAGGTCAACATCAGAAAGCTTTTATTTTCCCATAGGCCAAAATACATACAACACAATAAGAACTGCTACTAAATTCATAAATAAAGCAATATCTCTTTCAAAGAAAACTGTAGCATCAAAAGCAGAAGGATTTCATGTAGCTAAACTTACCATGTGAGGCAGGTGATGTCTGTGCGCGAGCGTGAGGAGGAATGAGCGTGGAGTTCAACTGGGGCTGGATAGACAGCTCTGAAAGAGCAAACAAAGACAAGTAACATGTTTAATTGCCCATAAACTGAAAGTCATCAAAGGTCAAATACATGTGATACACTGTTGAGATTAAAGACAAAAATGAAAGACAGGGAGACAAACTGACCAACGGGACTGAAGTTGAAGAGGAGCGGCAGTTCTCGTCCGCTGGGCAGGCGGGTGTTGGGCTGGCGCAGTTCATCGAAGAAGGCGTGTGCACATGCCTCCAGAGGTGAGAGCCGGGTCACCGGCGTGTATTCCAGCAGTCGAGAGCAGAGGGCAATGGCCTCTGGTGGGGTACGGGGTTTAAACACCTGATGGGACAGAGAAAGTAAACGGTGCAATTTAGGATCCTTACTGATACAAAGAGAGAGTCAGTCCCACCAGGAATTTGTGTTTATGTAAATCCAAGAGCTATTCTTCCAAAAATGTGAGGATTGCAAAAAAGTGTGGATGCCATTATAAAAACAAAAGACTAAGTCTATTTGCATAAACCCCAAAATCTGTTTTGTACAAGCGGTGTTCCATTTTTGTTTTTTATTCCTATGACATATTTCCTATCTAGTAAAGAGCAAACAAGGTGTTCAATATCTAGAAATACTAAAAACTCAAAGAGAGAGAGTGCATGATTGATTTTTATCCAGCATTTAATCTACTCCAACAAACTGAACGTACCTTTGTCCAAGGGTGTGCTTTGATCTGTGGGAATTTGAACTCTGTGTAGTTTGGGTTCATCTCCCGGATCTGCTCCCTTGTTGGTGTCCCCAAAACCTGACAAACAAGGTGAAACGTAAATATACATTCATACTAATCACAATTATTGCCATGTCCTTCATGCCTGTGCACAACAGGGAGGAGGGGTGATTGCCACTCTTAGCGTGTGCTCTCCATTTGTTAGCCAAACACTTAAGTAACCACTTTCAGTCTGTCTCTTTTTCGACAGTTGGTTAGTCCCAAATAATGTCTTGATTCTAAAACCCAAACAGACAGTCACATTGCAAGGTCAGGCTGTGCCAAAACTAGTTTCATTACCAAGCTTAATACCATGTCTTGTTTCATCTAGTGGCTTGTGCCATTAGCTGGCTTTCCTGCACTGCTTGTATAGTATCTTCGCTGTACCTTGATGATCTCTACTAGCTGGTCCACACCACTGTCCCCAGGGAAGATGGGCTGGCCCAGCAGCAGCTCAGCCAGCACACAGCCGGCCGACCAGATGTCAATGTTGGATGTGTAGTCGGTGGCACCAAAGATGAGCTCTGGGGCACGATAGTACCGTGAGCAGATATAGGACACATTCGGCTCCCCTCGAACAAGCTGCTTAGCACTAGAAGGTGGTAGAGGGGAGACGAGGCAGAAAATCAGACAGCTGAAGAGCAGAGCCGCAGTCAAAAGTAACTTTTACATTCTCAGTGTGTTGGTTTAAAAAAATGCAGCATCTACGTGGCTAGGACAGAAAGGTACAAAGACTATGTGGATGTCACAGAGATGAAAAGTCAGTGCATAGCGAGACACAGACAGTTACTACAATGGAGGACAGGCAGACATGTTGAGATACAGTGTCTGTACTGACCTGCCAAAGTCACAGAGTTTGAGGATGGCGGTCTCTGGGTCCACAAGGAGGTTCTGGGGCTTGATGTCTCTGTGACACACGCCCTGGGAATGGATATAAGCCAGACTACGGAACAGCTGGTACATGTACACCTGAGGGTAGGAGGGGGGACAGAGAGGGTTGGAATAATGCCTGCCAGTATTTTGCAACAAAATCATACACATATTCAAAGATTAATAACATATGAGCAAGTGAGGAAGCCCAGGTTTGCTATTGCCATGTCTTTCCCCTGTTGTTGTGCTAAACCAGGTGACTGTTTCCAAAGGCAGGGCTATATGTACATTTTCTCCATATGTTTCATGAATGGGTGTTTGTGTACATACACGTTGAAAAAAAACTCGTCATTTGCAGCATGTAGGGTCATGTTTGTAAAAGAAAACACAAGAGTAAAAAATTTCTCCCTGAAGATGTATAACCACCTTAATCCAACCCCTGTTTCACATTTGACTACACATCCTAGTCTGCCCCAGTTTAGTGTGTCTGTGGAATGCACACTGTAAGCATCTTAATATGAAACCACCATCATCACCATTATCATCATTATTACCCACATGATGTAGTGACAGCAGGCTGGCCACAGATTACAAAATGATTAAAGACAAGATGACTGAGGAATGAGAGATGATGGTTGAAAAGGGTGCAGAGAGAGCAAGTGAGAAAGAGAAAGGGAGGAGATGGGTGAGGAAGGGGGGACACAATGAGAGACATGATAAAAACATGAGACCCACAGGGCAAGGATGGGGAAAAGAAGAAGACTGGAACACGCTGTGATTGAAGTGTGTCGCCGGAGGAAGGAGGGATTACAGAGGGCAGGAAAGAGAGAGAGATCAGGATGCATCTCAAAGGCAGAGGGAAGCAGCAAGGCTGAGGTAGGGAAATGGGCCATGAGACAGCTATAATGTCCTCTCTGCTGCTGCAGACACAGTAAACACACAAACACCCTTCCTGAAATGAGCACCCTTTTAGACAGGGAACCAAGTGTGTTGCAAACGCGTTCATTCCCGTGGGGCCATCTTTCTCTTTTTGCTTTCATAACCCTTTAACAGTACACTGTCTGTGAAAAACAAATGCGAAAATAGTTGGTTACCTCCACAGGCAATTATTGGACAAAAATGTCCTTCAGTTTCCACCAAATGCCAGTAAAAAAAATTGCACAATAACTGATTGACTGACTAAAATCAAGAGGCCAAGATGAAATATTTAAATCTAATACCTTTTATTATCTGACACATGGTGAGAGGGGATTACCTATCACGTTAACTAATGACCAGGTACGAATGAAAAAAGTATAAATAGTACAAATCAGACCTATTTGTCTTAGTGAAAACATTGGCTATATCCAATTTTGAGAGCTGCAGAGTACTACTTAAAACTCTCATCGTTTTAGAATTAAATATTTACAATAGCATACTTCAAAAAGAGCACAGATTAATGTCAAAGATGAACAATTCTCCGACTTGTAAAGCAGATGCCTCTTTGACAGTTTAAACACTATCTGTTTGTCTTGTGACTGTTTCCCAGAACGCCAGCACTTGAAGGCAATGCTGTTTGGCAGAACAAGTCCAGGCTTCCCCCAAAACTAATGAGTAAAGCTACAATGTATTTCAGATGTATTAATCCCACATCACTTCCAGACAATGCCCACTTAATGTGGATACCCAGCTGCTGAATAAACAGACAAGGATGAAACACAACCTCTGCAAACACTGTGGACGTAACATGAACAAGCAGTGGTTGGACAGGCAAAACAACTTTTGCTTCTAAGATGATGTTCTAGACATTTCACTTGTGACGTATGTAGACATGAAGTGTGTCATCCCTAAATATATGAATTTGAAAGAATGTTTTAATACCTTGAGTAGTGTGGTGAGAACAGCAAAGGTAAACACCCAGGAGCACACAGTGTTTTTTGTGTGTTTTTGTGTCTACCCACCTTAACATAGATGATGGGGATGGTAGTCTTGGCCTTGTTGAAATGCCGAGCCACCCTGTACACTGTTTCAGGGACATAGTCCAACACCAGATTCAAATACACCTCATCTTTCTGGAAAGAAGGGAACAAAAGCAAGGAAGAGTGCTGTATAGTTAGAAGTTGTCATATCTCATCCTATCCAAACCAAGTTATTACTGCAGCATTACCTACACAACAAATGTGCCTAAAATATGCTGTATATACAAGGTATATAAGTGAGAAAACAAAAATAGTTACTGCAGCCATTAGCTTTACCACTGAAAAAATAAGAGGGAATAAGAAAGGACTGTTTATACTTTACATCCATTATCTTAAATGAATATTTGCTGCAAACAATGACTCAAACAATTAGCTCTGGCATTACCGTTGCACCTACTTACTAACACTAACCCTATAAACAATAATACACATGAGCCATTATGAAAATAAAAGGAATCAATTAGCCTGTTATAGTAAACACTGCAAAAGTATAATGAGGTATAAACCCTGCTTGATTCAAATGCAGAGGAGAATATGCAGGTTCAATGACACCAACACCGTAGTTAATTTATAAGCCATAAAATCTCTAATGCTGTATGCATGATGCATGAATGCTAACTTTTTACAAAATGAGTGCTAACAATTATTTGATCTCAGGAATTCAGGGACACAATTTTTGTCTATAAAGTCTAACATAGATCAGAAGTTAAGGAAAATATAATTTGTCAGTGATTCACAAATCCATCAACTGTTCAATTTTATGCGATATAACTCGTGCTTCAGATGCCCCCCTCCACAATGACCTGAGAAACTCAGTGCGAGAGTCGGATTTCATGTTTCAATACAAACATAGTCGTACTAGTCCAGAACATGTCTATGAATCATCCTTGATGCATGCACCATAAAAATGGCTGGGTGTGGAGGCAGAGTGCTCCATCTGGAAACTTGATTCTTACTATACACACCTTCTCACCACTGGAGTAGAAGAAATAACGCAGCCTCACGATGTTGCAGTGGTCCAGTTTCCTCATAATTTGCAGCTCCCTATTCTACAATGACGAAAGGAAGAGAAAACCAGAATATGAATTGCAAAAAAAGTACAGCAAACTAATGAACATTTACACACACCAAAACCAACAACAACTGTATCTGTTCTGTAGATAAAACATTTTTATTTGGAAAATAGCACTTTGCTCTAGTGTAATTATGTGAATAACCCTGTGTAAACATACCTTAAACCTCTTGTCTTGGAGAACCTTTTTAATTGCCACCATCTCCTGGCTGTCAATGAGGCGAGCCTGATAGACCACTCCAAAGGAGCCATTTCCTATAACCTTTATGTCTGTGTAGGACACTTCCTGTGGGCGATCAGGGCCCTGGCCAGGTGTGGCTACCACTGTCGTCACTTTGCCACTGTCTCCTGTGAATGAAAGCACAAGTACATCTTGTCAGAGAGATTCAGGAAAAGTTCCTCTCCAGGCATTCCCTTTTTTTTTTTTTTACAAAAATACTGTGATGAAATAAGAAATAGTATAAAAGCAGGATCATTTCCCTGGATAGAGTTTTGATTAGAAATGTAAGGAATACACCAACAGACAGTTTGGCTTTTCAACCAGTGTCCCTGAGAGAGAGAAGCTAATCATCAACAAGCTCTCCCTCCTTGTTTGAATGGTTACGACCTATGTGGTGGTTCCCCAGACACACTGCACTGTCTGATAATGAGCTCCTGACACTGCACACAACACTCTCCCCTGCTGCTCTGGGTGGAACTAGTCGAACCCCTCCATGCACGAGACACATATATGATGCAGGTCAACTAAAGTTCACCCAGAGTCTGACCCAGACTGCTGTCTCAGTTCAATAATCGGCTGTCACAATTAGTCTCCAAATGTACTCCAAACACATCACTGATAAAGGACATCACTAATGTAATTACCAAATAAAGTTACCAATTAAATTAGTTTCTGTTTCCCTTGTAGCCAGATTTTTTGCTTCGCTTGCAACACTTCAATCTCAATTAGCCCCCCTTTCCCATTCCAATAATACACACATACCCCACGGATGTGCTGATGTAGTTTTAGCATGAGTCAGTTACACACACACTTGTAGTTCGTCTTTTTTGGTAGAGGTGATATAGTTGCTATTATACTATACGGCTAAAATACTTTATAACAACAGGTGACTGTGGTGTAAGGAAGGTTTCAGAACACATTAAAGTAAGTAAAAAAGTAGCAGTAGACAAAAATGATATGAAGTCTGCAGGAAATCAAAATGAGTCTTCAGTGTGAGGTGTAACGTCTATTTGGGGAACACCTGCTGTAATGTGATCTAAACACTTGATCACCATTTTCCCTGCTTTAAACTTCCACTACATCAATTCAAAAGAAGATTGGATTTAATTAATTATAACACAAGTCAAACCTATGAGGTTCTACTGGCCAAAGTACCCTGTAAAAACGAATATGATATAAAGTGCTGCTACACCCTGATAACATCAGCGTAATGGTCAAATGAAAGCTGTAGCACTGATAAAAGGAAGGAGATTTTACATAGAGTAAAACAATGTGTATGTTTTCAGCGGTATCACTGTCAGGCTAATATTTGACCTTGTGGAAATCAAACAGTGAGATGCTCAGGGTTTAACATAACTGACAGCTCTAGTTAGGGTCAAGTAACTGCTCAGTGTTTTACACACGTGCACGTGTTGGGTGAAGAATGATTTGACAAATCGACACTAGAAGCAATGACTCTGAGAGGGGAAGAGGAGCAAAAAAAAGAGGGCCATTGCCAAAAGGCTTGTCAGAGCCTGTGATGAAATTGTGTGGACAGTAGCACACCCAGAAGTGCTACCATTTCCTGGGCTTGCTCACTTCGCCTGTCTCAACAGGACCCCTCCTGATCTAGTCGGTCTCCAGGTCTCAAAATGGAGTCAAACAAAGAGGCATTTATGTCTTTCCCATAAACTGACAAAAAACTGTCATTTGGCACGACCACCTGCCATTTCTGTCTGCAAGAAAAATGCTACAATTTCAAATAAAGTTCAAAATATTTTTTTTCTTGTTTTTTTTTTTAATCTCCAATTGATTATCAATGATATAGAACAAATATACACTTTTCTTTTTTTAGTTTTCCACAAAAACCTTTTTCAAGGTTAACTGTAAACAGCAGCCGACAGCATATCCACATGATTGGCCTAGATGTGATCTCTACCCTCAGGTCAGCAGGAAATATTTAGCTTTCGAGATCAGTCACTGTGTGGGTCCTGCACATTCTTGTGTTCCAGCTCCAAAATACACTGCTCCTCTGTGTTTCCTTTTAGCATCCCTTTCACTCTTTTTAAACAAGTTAAGATGGGGGGTGGGGGGGCACATTAAATATGGAGCAGCTGTAGCATGATAGTCCTTTGAATAATGAATGTACAGATGAGCACTCTGCCCAGCTGTCAGTGAATAGCTTTGGTTTCTGATACGTCAGTGCAAGTCTGATGAGTCAGAGAAAAGGGATGGGCAAAGTGACTTTCAACACCCCCCACACTTACAGGTAATTAGCTTGGAGCTTTTTGGTCCATGTAAAACCCAAGCACACTTTAAACTTGATACAGCGATGCAAATGCAAGATAAATTACAACTAGTATTTCACCATTAGTGACCTCTAGGATTTATAATGGTACCTTGCCTGATTGTGTATACTGATGGATTTACACTGGGTGTGGCTTTTAATCCATTCGTCTACACACCCACTCCTGAGGAGGCTCAATGGAGGATGCATCAATTGACCAGTGGCAAATCACGGGCATCACAGATAACTCCATCAGTAGTCTATACATTGGTTGACAATGATTTACCATTAATGTTCCAGTATTGTGACTCAAGATGGCGCTCTTGCAATGTACAGACTCAACTTTTTTCTCTCCTGTTCAAAAGCTCAGCCTAAGGTATTTATAGACACTGCGCACATTTATAATACATTTTTAGTACAGGATATATATTGCATATTATATTACTATTATATTATTCATCTGTAAGTATCTGATCATCTTGTATCTTGTCATTTTGTTGTTTTTCTTTCTTTGCATTGTCCACTTGTTGCTGCAGTACTACAAATATCCCCCCCAAAAAATCTTATCTAATTCCTGAATTTTATAACTACATTTAGAATATTTTTTTTTAAAGCTAGAGTCGACATTGAGAAAGATTGATCATTATTATTATTAACATCATTTAGATGTTGGTTATGGCCCAATAGTACAACCTACACAAGAAAAATCCATTCTCTGTAGCGGTTACAGGCCTGCAAAGAAATTGACCAATCACAGCCATCCGGCCCGTATGGCTGTGATTGGAGTTTCTCCTTGCTCAAGTTTGCACTCCGTCGTACCCTCCATCCAATCCCCTAGCTCAATTTTGACACCCCTGCTCCCCCTCTCGTCCCAACCCCCTTCCGAATTTGAAACAACAAGCGGTTTGTAAGGCCCTGAGCAATTCAGCTACACGAGTTTCAGGCTTGTCCCACTGGCAAAGGCAGAAAGAAAGCACAAGTCTACCACTGAAAAGGCAGAGATGAAGAGGAGATTCGGGCTCAAAGCCGAGTAAACATCTGGTCATCGTTTGACCCATGAAGAAAGCTCCGCCAAGGTATGGGCCTGAAAAGCGATGCTGATACAGCAGTTTTTGTTGAACAGGTAATCTTTCGTTTTTACTGTGGAAGTTGTGACATAGATAACTTTTATTATTCCAGTGCTTATGACTGTGAAAGCTGCTGTTAGTTTTTTCTGTGTCGTTAGAGGGCGTCGAAATTATTTTTGTCTATGTTAGTCCACATTCAAAGCTGGCGCTGTGTTTGGTTTCTGCCAGCCGGCTTGTTGCTCTGCGGGAGGGGG
>OMNW01015078.1:0-12348 GCA_900303245.1 Selene dorsalis
AGAATGGGGTGGAAATGAAAGCAAGAAAGAAAACTGTGAGGAAGAGAAGAAAGAGCGGCCTCCACTCAGCAGGTCCTTCATTAGTGAAAGGCTTCAGGTAACTGACTTGGAGGAGTGTGTAACCAGTGAAAAGGGGAAAAGTGTGCAGTGAGAGCCTCTGTGGACAGGTTCTGAGCTTGTTAACATGAAAAGATGGTATAAGAGAAATGCGGGTGGGGGGTTTCTCATGGACTTAATTTACCAGTAGTTTGAAACTTCAGCACTGAAATGCTGAAGTACCTCCCACACAGGACTCCTTTTCCTCCTCCTCGGGTGACAACTGTTTAAATTAAGGCTCATGTTTTATCCTCAAAATGAAATGTTAAAATTAATGTGTTATTCATAAAACCTCCGCAAACCCCAGAGGAGACATGTGCTGACGTCACAGGACAGGTCTCATCATGAAATGGAGACAGGCGCTCAGTAAGCTATGCTGTGTGTTTACATTTACAGACTGGGACCATTAAGACCTGTTGGATTTGCTGTTTCACGTATCTGCATGTGAAGATACAGACAACACTGGATCACTTGGGTTCTGGGGGAAACTTGCAATGCGAACAGGCCAAAAGCAGCAAGAATGAAAGACTTTGCTACGACTAGTGCTACAATAATGGACAAGGAAAAGACTAGGCTGCTGAACATGTGATTATTATTGCTTTAATAAAATAAAAAAATATACTAAAAAGTTGTTTGGGTTTGCCAAAAGGGACCCGGGGCCTGAAACAATGTTATTCAGGATCAGTTTGTAAACCCCTGACAAAGATGAAGAAGAAGCTAGATAGTGAGTGCTTGGTTCTTCAAACTGTATTCAAAGCAAACAGACAGGTCCACCAGTATCTACATGCAAACTGACCTAAGGTCACTCAACCACAAGAAATCTTTTCAGCAACACAGCAACAGCATGTTATGGTGATAGTTAGCATCTAACTCCTACCTGCATAGTTTGCTAGTTGCATCCAGCCAACTTACCTTAACCTCTTCATAGCATATTATTAGCATACAAAGTTACCTAGACGGCCACAATTCTCAAAATGCACAGTCAACAGTCATGTTGCTATGAAGATACACATATAATGGGGTGCCGATAGCTCACTGGGAACAGCAGACGCAGCAGCCCCAGTTTGATTCTCCCAGCGGCCCATTGCTGCATGTCATTCAACCCTCTCTCTGTCTCCCCATGTCCTGCCTCTGGACTATCCTGTCAATTAAAGGCAAAAGCTCCAAAAGATACTTCCAAAAAAAAGAAGAAGATACACAGAGAATGAAACAGAGAGCCTCCATTCTCCCTGTAACAAGTTACAAGTCATGAATGTAACCATCACAATTACTCCGAAGCTGTTTAATTAAGGTAAAAATATAGCTACAGTAAAAATCCTGCATAGTCCGTCTTTAAAACACAGAGGATGTGTCTCAGAGAGCAGGTGCCCAACAATAGAGAACTGTGGTTAATTAAAGTTTCAGTTCTATGACAGCAGCAGCGACTGTGGGTTGTTTTTACACCTGTTTGTGATATTTAGCAGGTGAGCACACCTTTACAGAGCTGCTGTTAGTTTGCTATGTTGTTACTGCTGGGGTCTGTTCAAATCCTGCTGCAAAAGACTCACGCTGACATCGTCTCTCTTGGTGGAAAGTTGCATGACTAACGAAAAAAATTAAATGAATTGTGGGTAGCGATAAGTGAATGTCTCATATTACAGCTACTGCTCATCATGTATTGTCATGCACGCTAATTTTACATCATGTTTCGACTACTGTACATGTTCACCTGCCTCAGCAAATCTAATCTTCTGCAACTCCTTCTCCCTTCTGGCTGTTACTGAGTCGATCTGAAAATACACACACCTGACGTCCAAGGAATTAAAAGGAAATTACGTTGTTTGTCTGTGTACACACTCACAGATGCAGACCCAGTCCATGTACTACAACAGTTGTGGCATGTTTCTACGATGAGCTGTCGTACCTATACATGTAGTTGATCTGGCAATTTGCACTGTGTTTTCACTTCAGTTCACAGGCTGCAAACAGCACCTCCACACACACACACACACAAACGGTGAAAAAGCTGACAGATAGTTATTAATGTTATAATCACAAATGCGTAGGATGCATAACAAATGATAAATAATGCACATTGTGTGTCTTTGGGAGAACAAGTCAATAGTTAACAACACAAACAAGTGTCAACACCACTCTGTCAAATTATATCTGCAGTAACAAAGGTCTGACAGCAGCACACACAAGCAGCAAACCCCTCCACACCTACAGCACAAGTTCCTGCTTGTCTTATTTACACCTCACATAAATTGGTTTATGTGTGTCACAGCTCCACAATATGTACAGCGGCTAAAAGAAGTCCATTCTCCACTGGAAACAAATGTTTTTATAAATTCAAACTGTAATTTATCATCAAACAAAATCAAATATCTTTTAATACAGTATAAGCACGAGAATAATCAGGGATTGTCACAGTGACACTGACCCATTTAAAACATCAAAACGTCCCATCACTGAAGCCGACACTGCTCTTATTACCCACAATGCCCGTGACTCACTCGTGGACCTGCCACTTCTGTCAAGCTGTGACATTTAGCCTGAAAATATCCAGAGCTTACTCGAACGGTGGAATAAACAACGATATTACACCATTTTTCAAAAGACCATTGTCTTTATGACATGATGTTGAGAAAGCTTCTGTTGCCGTGTGTTGTTACAAATGTCAATGGGATTGTGAATGAGCTCTTCTTCTCACCGCTGCTCCAGAGTAATTTTTGATTTCCTTGTCATTAGATCACTGAATATGGACTGTTCTGGGTTTTCTACGTACAGATGGATTTTGAAGTTGGAGTAAACTTCCTCTAACATGTTTGTCAGCTGCACAGTCAAGTTCAGATGAAAGGAGAGTGAAACTGTTTCAGCCTGTTTTACATTCATATGCTGATACAGAAACATAACATCCAAAAAATGTTCATCCCTTTTTCTCAAAAACAAAATCTAATCCACTCAAAAGTCACACTCTTTAGTTTACAGTGTTGCTGATTCTTCCCCTTTGATGCAGCACTGACCCCTATAATAGGGCATAGAGGCATAATGGGCCTATAATAGAGGTTGGTCAAATTCTGCATGAAAGTAATAATATATAATAACCAACTGCTGAAGATCTTTTTTTTTTCATCTTTCTTTTCTGCCTTTCACCAGAAAAAATGTTATTAGTTCTGCAAACAGCAGGACAAATTTACTCTCTTACAAATGGGCCAATGTTGTATTTATACCAGTAAGTCGTCAGCACAACTCTGTAGAAGTTACTGCACTTGCAGACAGATCCAGCTCTGATCTTAATACATTTGGTGCATTAGACAGTTGGCAGGAGCGAGATGTTTAATACCAACTAGGCAGACTAGCACAACTTTCCCTCTAAAGCAGAGATGAAATGAAACGAGTTTTAGAGTTTACGCAGGGCTTTTAAGTCTGATAAGGCTTGTGATCAGTGATTAAATTGACTTTAATAGCGGGGAGGTCTGTGTGTGTGTGTGTCTGTGTGTGTCCTCTGGTTTGATATAAATTGGTAAAATTGGCGCTTGTAGCTGTGTTTTGTATCACTCTCCTCCCATTTCAGGGCAGGTACTCATGAAGGGAAAGTGTTTGAAAGAAAACTTGTCTTTTATCCCTCCTCCTCACATCACCCATCACCTGACACTGTCTCTCCCTTTTGTCCATGTGTGGTTGAACCTCCTGAGCTGTGCGTGGGGGAAAAGGACAAAAAAAAAAACAGTATTGGAAACTGCTGGGCAGTGACACGTGACTGTAGGTGAATAAATATTCATTGAACCAGGACACGTCTGACACACATCTGAGGTCACAGCGGGAGTTTATCCTGAGAAGAGCCAGAACACATGAAGCTACATTTCATCCTCCAGTGAAATATGTATGTGACTCCTCATCCTCCTCATGGGACAGTTAAGTCCTTTACACATACCATGATCCAGAGCGACAACCTATTCTACTATCAGAGCAAAGACAAAGTGCTGATTCAGATGATTTTAGCACTGGACGAGTATCTTTAGATGATGATACAACAGCAGTGTGATGGTTTTTAGGTCATGTGGAGAATAAGTTAACAGAGATGCGAAAAAATGTTCGTGAGGCTTAAGTTAAAGGAATAAATCCAGAAAAAAACATAAATATATTTTTTTTTACCATTTTTCATCTGTAATAAATGTTGCTGTGGTTACAGCATGCTATGATATAACACTCAACACGCGATGTCAGCAGAACATCCGCTTCCACTTTGTATGCCGTTGTAGTTGCTCCTCTGCGCTCCACAGCAACATTTCCTCAGAAAAATCAATTCAACTCCACACCAGGTGTATGCACCACAGAGTAACACAGGGAAGTGTTTGTTACGCTGTACATACACAAACAGGTACATTAAAATTCATCCAAAACAAGCTTAAGCAATACAAAAAAAATATTATATACTTCTTAAAAAAATCCTTCCGACGTGGCTAATTGTGCTCCCTCTGGGCTCCTGTAGCATTTATCTAATAAGTGAATCCCCCAAACACCAATTACCACTACTGCACATTGCATCTCATCACATATTATTCAAACACACACAGTGGGGTGATAACTGCTGTCCATTGTGTACAGTGTATGAGCGCGCTGCTCCTCTGGACTCTACGACTGTCTGCTGCTGCCACTCAGTGTTATTTTAAAACACAGGATTCATCTTTACGGCTGTGGCTCATCCATTCTGGGAATAAGTTGACAAATGTACTTGCTACTTTTTGGTGCATATTATGTAAACTTGGTGTTATTCATAGGAATGTATTGCATTCACTGCACAACACTCGGCGACAAGCAGGAGATGGTGGAGCCCACTGAGGCGGTGTGAAAAGATTTGTTAATTGCTCCTATTAACTGCTACAGGCCCTAAACAAGGACCACAGATGGACTTGTCGTTTCAGAGAAGCTGGTGTTATGCAGCTGTTTTCTTTCTCTATAACAGCCACAACACATAAGAATAAATTTTGCCATTTCAGAAACTGTAGGTAAACACAGTCAACTAAGATGTGTTTTTGCACATGGTATTAATTCAGGTATTAACTCAGTGGTGCCTGAGCAGACACTGAGGATGCTCACTCGGGGGTTGCAACATAAATCTTTGAGATTGTGACAAAATGTACAAGGCAGGATAAGAAAAACACACAAAAGTATTTTTGTTTTTTTTCACTTTGGCTTCAAGGTTTCTTTGTAATATTATTTAATGTGACTGAGCTTTTAAATGGTAGTTAAATAAAACAAACAAAAGAAAAAACTTCATAAATGTGTGTGAATTACTTCGTTTTAAGTGCTCACAAGGCAAAAAGCCTGGGAAGCACTGCATTAATCTATCAAGAAATGCAAGGAATTATGGGACGATACAGATAAGAAAATGGTTAACGCAGATAAAACAGGAAGTATTGAAGCGCCTTTCTTTCGCAGATATATAACTCAACCATATCTATCTATCTATCAATCTCTGAACCCACAAGGTCGTTCATTTTCAATAAAGTGAAGTCTCCCTGTGACATCACCAAAAAATGATTTGTGGTCCCCTCCGCAGAGAAAAGTTGAAATTAAACCGTTTACAAATGCAGCTCTCGTGATCTCAGATCCATTAACGCTGCAACGTGCTGCATTGTCACTGCAACATCTTCCCAACTCTGCTTTTACTCCGAGCTTCTCTCACTTCACCAAGCAAATCTGCCGCACTGAGCTTGTCTCCATCATCTCTGTTCCAGAGAACAAGATGCCATTAAGACGCCCGTGGATGGAGAGAAGTGTCTGAGGCACGATGCCGTAGTGTTCAGTGGCTGGATGTTGCTGATGGGTGTAGTGTGTCTCCACCAGGTGATACAGTATATACGTCTGTGGTGTTTGGATCGACAAGTTTGTGTAAACTGCTGGAGTGGGAGGTGAGAGGAGGAGCCTCTACTGCTCTTAGGTTCGTTTAGAAAGTTGTTAATGAAGTCATTTAGGCCTTTGGTTGTTGTTTTATTGTTTTATTTATTTCTTAATTCATGCACATGCTCTTATTTATCCACTAATTTATTCACTCATTCACAACAACAGATTTTGAGCTGTATATCCCGCTAACTACCGCAGGATGATAGTTGGTTAATTAATTTGGTATAGGATTTACTGACAAACAGCTGCTTAATAACAGACTCTGTCTTGGCTTTAAGTTGCTGGTGCATAGCCAATTACAATGACTGACTGCCAAACCTATATTGCCCACTGACAAACAAACATCGAGGGTGTGATTAAGGTGGGTTGAAGCCCAGACAGGTTCGGCACCACTGCTGACAAAGTTTGACAGATCACACAGGGTCTGAAATGAGCACGAGCGTATACCAGTGTATTTGGGGTTTTGTCAGTCAGCTAACGAGTTGACTGGTGGACGAGGCTAACTCTCAAACCATGTTTCAATGATTTAAGGGAGTCACAAATTTGGCAAATGAAATCTCTGGATAACATACAAACTTTTGGAGATTTTGTTTTCCCTCTGATGAAAATCTATATTTTTATCACTTGGTTCAAGTCAGATTGAGGTTTTTAGAGGTTAAAGCCGTTAAATGTCAGGCTTTGACTTCAGACCAACTAAGCCATCAAATAATGTTAAAGGAGTGATATTTCTTTAATGAACTTCTGTCCACCTTATCCCAAGCTCCATCATGCCTTCTTGGAAAATAAATGATGCGGGAACACATCTTGTCACACTTTAAACAGGATGCATCTGCCTTCTGCTACTGACGACCTGAAGTAGCGGCGCTTGCACAGAAATAAAGCCAAGCATTTTTTATTGAATGAGTCTGGAAAAGAGCCACGTCTGTCTCAAAGCAGACAGAGAACTGATGTGGCACCTCAAAGTCCCATCAGCACAGCATTCAGCTAAAGCTAAGCTAACCTCACTGCTATCCAAGGCCACTGCTTCAGCTCATCCTGCCACCACTCTATTGTAGAAAACAGATGTATAATCATATCATGCTGATGTCATATGTGTTCACTTTAAAGGAGACATATTATGCTGTTGCATATTTTAGAACATCCTTACAATGTTATAATGTCGTATGTCAATGCTGAGCCTCTGCCAAGTTGCACAACATGAGCTGTAGGTGTCCTGCCAATCCACCAACGAAATTTCACATGGTTTCCAGTCTCTGTGAACGCTCGGTCACGAGATTTCCGCAAGATTTGCACAAAACCTGACGTCAGGTTTTACCGTCCAATTAGGACAAAGGCCCAAACTGCAAGGGATCTTCCCAAAACATGGCCACCACGCCCGCCCACAACCGCCATCTATATGGAAAATCGCAACTGTGTCCAACACATACGGACGCACCTTGTAGCTGGCCATTTTTGTAAAGCCGACCAATATGTATTTAACAACACAAGCTGATCTGATGAGAGTCTCCATTCTCCCTCGTGGCAAGTCATTTAACCACCACAATTACTCTGAAGCTGTTAAATTAAGGTGAAAATCTTGCAGCTAGCTGATTTAGTTTAGCACCAAATAATCAAAGGGAAAAAGCCAGACTTTATCTAAAGGTACCCAAATCTAGCTGCTAGCGCCTTACATTGATTTTTGAGAGAGGAAAAACATATTCACAAGATTAGCTTTTGAAGCAGCTAATCTTGTGACAAAGCAGCTGGTTTCTCTGTTTGCAAACTTTGGGCTGATGGCTTGAGGTGGCTGCAAAACAAAGACATCATTTCAGTCAGTCCTCCCATTAGATAGCAAGCTGAAAAAGTTGTCTTAGCTTGATTATGTTAGCAATGTTAGCTTTTTTTATATATAACGATTGAAGGGTTTCTCGCTGGTACTTTCTTGCAATGAAACAGTTTTATAATACACTTTATTTGTTGCACTTTAACTCAACCAGAAATAAAAATACAAGCCAAGTCTTATTTCACAAATAAAACCTCTGAGTAAAACTTCGAGTTCAGGTGGATATATACCTTCTAGAAAATCCCCAGTGTCGCTCTCCGTCATTTCATCGCACAGACTGGCGCGTTAACACAGCCCAATAAAGCCGGACAGGAACGCAAAAGCCTTTTCCACTTTTTTTCTCTTTTTTTGGGGGGGGGAATATTCCAAGATATATCGTTGAATATGTATAAAGTTCAGTTTGAACCACTGCAAGCACATGTGTAAAGTGTATTCCTCCAGAGACCGACTCTGATGGGTACAACCTCACTCTCACACAAGATGATCTAACGCCTGCAATCCACTGAGTGGGAGAGACTGATGCACTTATCCGAGAAACAGAAAGAGAAAGTGAAAGCTGGGAAGAATTTTAAGAGTGGACCAAAAAAAAATGGGAGGAAAGTTAAAGGAGGCTCTGGGGAAAGTTGAGACGATGCAGTGAGAGAGAAAGAGAGAGAAAAAAAGACAGAAATAAAGAAAGGTTCACAAGGAGAGAAGAGGAGTGTGGTAAAAAAAAAAAAAAAAGAAGAAGAAGTAGGAAGAAGAGGACACCTTGAGAAGGAGAGACTGTATGTGACAGACATTTGGGAGAGTGGAGGAGAAATGAAGCCACTCGACGTTTTCTACCTGGTAGTTAGTTAAACTCTTCAAGAGTTCAGCTGTGAGGGGAAGGAAGGAAGGAAGGAGGAGGAGGAGGAGGAGGAAGAGGAGGAAAAGTGCAGAAACATCAAGAGAAAGTAGATGAAGAAGCCAGAAAATAGCAAGAGATGGAGATATAGAAAATGAGACAAACACAAAGTTGTTATGCTGTGGTAAATATCTGTCAGTCTCTCCTTTAAAACAAAGAAGGCAGTGATGTGTGGCCATGATTGTTCTTGGTGATTTCCCTGCTGGTCTCTCTCTCTCTCACACACACACACACACACACATGCTATTGTCGGTGGCAACAACACACACATGCACACACTCGTGCCTTACTGTCGGTCCCCTCAGAGCAACAGTGGGGTGATTAAAAAGACCTCTGAACAAAAGGCGCTCCTTGAGGAATGTCTGCTCACCTTTCAAGGAGTGTGAGTGTGTAAATGCATGCATAGGTGTATGTGTATGTGTGTGTTTGCAAAGTGGTTGGGGGTCCTCCAGGCTGTTAAAAACTAAGCGCGTCCCCTTTCTGAACACACACACACACACCTCAGTGACTGTTGCACCTTAGGAGGTGGAGGATCTAATCATTTTGGCAGGAAGCTTTTAACATCAGCGCCAGTGTTTTATTCAGCAGACTTGCTCCCATCAGCCCCTCCGCGCATCACGACAGCGCCCGACAATAAAACAAACGCACCCGGTCACAGGAGACACGAGAGGGGAGCTGGAAGAAGTAGTTTTCCTCCAAAATCACACAAAAGCATCAACTGCATAAGTTCATCGTGATGATTTAAAACTTTGAATAAATTAAATTTCACCCTTTGCACCTCTGCTCGTTTGCACCGCACAGCTCTCATCTTTGCAAAGTTTAGGTAATTAAAAACAAATTTGTGAACTTTCTCTTCAACTCATTCTGCTTTCTGTTGTCTTGCCTTATGACTGTTTCAGCTCCATGGGTGTTAAACTGCAACCTGCTGGGCAATAAACTCAATGCCTCACAGTAACGTTAAAAAAAGGCGAGGGAGATAAGAAAATCAAAAGAACTTTAAATGCTTACAAAAAAAACCAAACATTTGCTGCAAAATTAAAAAAAATACTGTCCGCCCTGTTGTGACTGACTCCACCTCTGGGAAGTCCATTTGGCAAGAATGAAGGTAACTGTGTGTGAGTGAAATCACTTTGCTTTCTGTTTTAATGCCTTTGTGACAAAGGTTCTGTTCAAAGCTTAATGTTTCCATGCACTAAAAATAATGATTATATTTTTGTTATAATTACACACAATTACTATTGTGTGTTTTATGCAAGAGAACACAACATTACATCAGAGCCTATTGGAGAGCAATAGAAATGGCACAAATAGCACACCAGACACCAGCGCACAGAAGAAGCCTCACTGGGTGAACAGGTTCACTTTATATCACAGAGTTTCACATTTGAGGGAGTACGATGATCCTCTCTGTTGGTGAATCATTTTCAAAAATGCATATTGATGCATAAATCTGTGCTTCTGAACTTGTTTCATCTCGATGTTTACAGTGGAAAACAAGTCAAGCAAAGTCCACCAACACATCTCTGATCATGCTGGCTGAGTTTCAGCTTGACGCAAGAGGGTAAAACTACTTAGGGGGTCACATTTTAGCCATCGTAGCTACATGTAAACGTTCCTGCAGCTCTCAGTGGGGAATCCCAAGGCATTTCCAGGTCAGATGGGATATAAAAAGTCTACTATTACTTGTGTATCTGTCCAGAGGTCCCTGGGAAATCCCCACAAAAATGCTAATGAAATGAGAAAGCCCCAAACCAGAGAACATACAGACAAAGAAAACAACTATGCTGAACAGAGCAGGGCCTTTAGCAGCTAAAGAGGCAGAAGTTTCACCAGACTGTGACAGAAACCAAACACAGAGCTAAAAACAGAGCGGCTAATGGACTTAAATCCATCAGGTGGACACAAACCCAGCTCATAATGAGTGCTAATGTTGCTCTCTGTCTCCTCAAGTCCCTGTTTGCTAACACATTAACCATCAGGTGATACATAAGCTAATAGTTTTTTGAGAAGCTGCAAGGACTTGGTTCAGAGGTTTTCAAAGATTTCTTGGGTGTTAATTAAGGAATCTGAGACCTCTGAGATGCCCGCTAATTTTTCACACAGGCGACAAGACTATATGGGGTCACTTTATCGCCCACAAATCTGAGTTATTCTCTCCATTCAGGAACATTTGTTAAAGAAAGTGTCTCACATTATTAAATAAATAATTACTATATCCAGGTTTCACTGACCCCTGCTTGTAGCTGTGACCTTTTCCCATGAGACACCAAGTATTGATTTACAATACATTAACATGTTTAAGGAAACAGATGTTGCGTCTTAATTTACCAGGATATAGATCACAGCTCTGGACCAAGGCGAGTTCACCCATCTCGTGTTCATTCACTCATTTAAGTGCAACCAAGTGAGACAAAACAGTTCACGGTGCCACATGTGAGGAGTTTCACAGTTTTCTTTCCTAATTGAGGAATTGCCCCCAATGTCCTTTAGGTTTTCCCATGAGCCTCACACTTACTCCTACAATCTCCCTCCAGGGGTACAGAGCTGTGTGCTGCACAGCCAGCAGCAGATGGCTCAATAGAGCGACCGGCCGCTGTCATATGGAAGTGAATCCGACCTACAAGAACGTGAATCTGATAATACGAGCACGCCAATGTACTCAGACACACACAACTGATGTTCGGCCGCTGGCCACCGGTTGGTGCATTATTCAGCCTAAAAGCTTGTTAGGCAGAGCTCACAACGGGACTGTAATGAAAGATTGATGTGTAAAAAAAAAACAGTTTAGTTAGCTGGTGTTATATAAAGCAATAAAGCAGCGGTTGAGAGATGGACATGTAAAGACACAGAGGGAGAAGAAGGTCGAGGGTTGAGATGGATTTACAGCACAGACACAGGACACAAGGACAAACACAGCAACAAGGAGAAGAAGAAATGAATGAGTGGGTGATGGTGAAAAAACAAGAGCAGAAAGACATGGACAACCCCAGAAAAAACAGAGAGAATGAAAAAGACGGAGCAGCGAAGGCAAAGCAACCAGACCAAGAAAGAGTGATCTCAGATGAATTAATGAAGTTCTCCCTGAGGCTCAAGGCAACATGTCCAGATGAGATACCAGTTACAACCTTTCCAAAGCAAACACAAGGCAGAGGAGCACGGCACACTGCAGCGCTGAGGCCAGCAGCTGTCCACAGATATGATATACAAATAATTATAATGATAATTATATTAATGATGGATGTTGTAATATATAGATGACTCAAATATAAACAGAAGAGTCAGATTTCCACCTGCCAATAGATTTTCCTGCAATAATCAGTCAAAATATAGTCTGTGAAAAAGGTCTATTCCTTATCTCGAGCGATTAAAACTGCGGTGAATGTCAGCTGCATGAAAGATGAAAAATCAATGTAAAGACTTGCAGTAATGCAGTAAATATTAAAACCTCTGTTAGCAAATCTTTATGTTGTTTTTTTTATTTTTTTCCCCCCCCGATTCTCCAACCTGCACTTTCTAACTCCCTGTTCTCCCAAAGTCAGAGGAAATTAACTGTGTTGCTCCATTGATCCAGCATCTCACACATGCATGCATACTCAGAGGAAAAAAAAGGCAGCCCCACACACACACACACACACACACACACACACACACACGC
>OMNW01015079.1:0-10307 GCA_900303245.1 Selene dorsalis
TGCATGCCTTAAGTAACTTATATGTTTTGTAGTTCCTCTTCTGTAACTCCTAATTTAGAATTTTAGAGGTCATTAATCCATGAAAACATCACCATCTGTCAGAGGTCATGAGGTGGAATCGTTACCTGCATAAACAGACACACCTGCATGTGTGAAGGTGCCCGAGGTCACCTTTAGCTTCCTTGTTTTTCACCAGCCCCTCACAGATAAAAATCAGACAACTGCGGCATCAGGGGGAGCAAAGTAAGAGTAAACACTGTCGCTGTTCCCACAGGCGCTTTAAAGAATAGATGACAGTACATGGTAGAAAAGAAATAATTAATTTGGAGGAGGAACTTTGAAGGTGAAAACCTGTCAAAAAAGGAGAGTTAGTAAATGTCAGAAGCTTGGCAATCTGCCACTGGAACAAAGCAGCACATCCAGTCCAGAGGATCAGAGGTCCGTCTGACAGCGGAGGACAGATCTGTGTGAAGCAGATGATGGGGAACAGCTTGGTTTTGAGGGTGCTATTTTCTCTCTGCCAAGTCCACGTGAGTGTTTTGACACTGCTACGGTGATTTTGTGCGTGTGTGCTTTTGTCAGTGGTAAATGGCCTTTGGCAGACAGAAACCTGTAGATTTTTACTGTTCAGCTCAATTGAGTATTATTTTTGTTTTAATGTTAATTAATTTTCATGTTTTATTCTATTATCTATTAGATATATTACTACTACTAGATATATTTTAGTTTGAATGATCTGAAACATTAAACATTTATATCTTTCCACACCTGAATAGTATTGTACACCCGTTACATCATTATTAGTATTTGTGTAAAAAAATGATCAGCGGTTAATGACAATACAAACGTCACAGGATAATGTTTACTCCTCAGTGTGTGTTCGCTCTGGCTGTGACGTGGATCCAACCACAGTGCTTAAACAATAGAAACAACTGCTCTGATAAAGGAAACACAATAAACAAGAATCCTGAGGTAAATTTATAGATCATTTTGTAATCTTAAAGCCACTTTATTAAATTACAGACAAATGTTTGATTTAACATGCTGATTCCTGCTCCCTGATTCAAACCGAACATCTCTCACCTGAACCTTCAGCAGGTCTCCACCATTCACTTCCCACATGTGTCTGGTAGTTTGAAACGCACTAAGAGGGAGTGGGTTATTCCACCAATTAACTTTCCAGAGAATGACCGCGGTCCATACCCCAAATATATGGTGACGGTAAATACAGGATTAATAAATTAATTGAATTGTTTTGAATGCATTTGCATTACAGCTGTCTTGACTAAAATAACTTTACTGTTGCACTTTAGATTAAGTCAAGCAATGCGCAAAGGGTGGCCATAACCTACAGGATCTCTGGACCAGGTGCTGATGAGCCCCCCGAGAATGTATTCACTGTGGACCGTAGGTCTGGGGTGCTGTATGTGACACAGCCACTGGACAGGGAGAAGACAGCCACTTACACTGTGAGCTAACAGTATAACCTTAATCTCAACTACAGTATGTCTCAATCCTTATGCACAAGTTCTGATGTTAGAAACTGTGTGGTGTGTGCTACAGCTGTTGGCCCATGCAATGAATGAGGGGAATAAGGTTGAGGATCCAATGGAGCTCATCATCAATGTCATCGACCAGAACGACAATGCTCCACAGTTCAGTCAGAGCTCATTCTACGGCAGAGTCAACGAAGGCTCTGAAGTTGGTGAGAAAATAAAAATCTGGATTCCCCTAAAGTTCACATGACCTCACATGACCTGATCTGAATCTAAAGTCCCTTTTGTTGTGTTGTCAACAGGTGAGCCTGTCATGATGGTAACAGCAGTAGATAAAGATGATACAAACACAAACAATGCAATAATTAGATATCGGATAAAGGCTCAGATTCCTCAAATGCCCAAAGACAACATGTTTAGCATAAACCCAGTGAGTGGGATGATCAGTGTGGCGGCAGGTGGACTGGACAGAGAGGTAAAGTAGTGATACAGTGTAAACACCACTCACCCCCTCCCGAGACGATGTCTCATTTCCATTGCCACTCACTTCCCTGTGGTAGACTCACCCAGAGTACCAGCTGATGATTGAAGCTGCTGACATGGAGGGGAATGGGATGACGGCCTCCTGCACTGTTATAATCAGCATCACTGACAGCAATGATAATGCTCCACAATTTTCTATCACATCGGTGAGTTCAAAAAAGCCCTAATACTTAAAATAAAATAAGTTTGATCTTTAGCTACGTTTAACATGTTTATCTTGTTCTCTCCCAGTTTTCCACATCAGTCCCTGAGAATGAGATTGGGATCGAGGTAGTACGGCTAATTGTCACGGACAAGGATGTGTTAGGATCTCCAAATGCCAACACTGAATATTCAATCATCAAAGGAAACAATGGGGGAGAGTTCAACATCACCACGGGCCCTAATAAAATGGAGGGAATCATCACCACAGCCAAGGTCAGAAGACGTCAGTCCACTTTACTTTGATGTCTTACTCATTGCCCAGAGTACATCACATTTTCTTCTCCTGTTCTCCACCGTCTCCAAGGAGCTGGATTTTGAGAGCAGTCCCATGTTCACTCTGCTGGTAGTGGTGACAAACGAGGCTCCGTCCTCAGAGCCGGTTCTCACCTCGACAGCCACAGTCACCGTGATGGTGGAAGACAAGAATGAGCCTCCTGTCTTCAGCCCAGCAGAGATACATGAGAGCATCCCTGAGGACTTCAAAGTTGGGGATGCTGTTGTGCACATCAGAGCCAAGGACCCAGACACTGCCAGGAAACAGACCGTTAGGTAGTGGAAAACACAAACATACATGTTGTTACTTGTCAACACGCGTATGTAGGTGTTAATATGGATGTACGTTGTTCTATTTTAGTTCTAAATCTGGTTGTTTCTCTTGTTTTCAGATATAAACTATACAACGACTCTGCAAGGTGGCTGAGTATTGATGGAGACTCAGGATTAGTCGAAGTTAGATACAGCATGGACAGAGAATCACACTACGTCAAAGACAGCAAATACACAGTCCTAATTCTGGTTTATGACAACGGTTAGACTTTCCTTCTCTCATGAATGAGTCTAACTCTTAATCCTGACTGAACAATGACCCAGAATCCCTATGTTTTCTTTCTTCCAGATACTGTCCCAGCGACAGGGACAGGCACGCTGGTTGTGACGCTTTTGGATGTGAATGATCATCATCCCGTGATCAAGCAGAGAAAAGCCAGCATATGCAACAAAGATCCTGTTCATGTTCTGTTGGACATAGCAGACAAAGATGGACCGGGTCACGCTGGACCGTTCGTAGTGGAGCTTCAAGGAGAGCACGCGCTCAACTGGACTGTTACCACCAACTCCACAAGTAAGACAGATTACTGACACAATACAAACCAAGTGGCAGGATGTAGAAACTGTAATTTGACTCCCGTGGTGTCGGTTCTCTCATCTTTTGCTTATCGCTATAGGTGATGTGGCAGTCCTGGCCCCAAAGCGTGAGTTGTCACCTGGAAACTATTATGTGCTTATGCGCATCTATGATGTTGGTGCACTCTACCAAGACAGCACATTGGATGTGGAGGTGTGTGAATGTCAAGGGGCTGTTTCCACCTGCTTCATGTCACACCCTGCCCCTCGTCTGCACGTATCCTCTGTTGCCACATCAGTTCTGGGAGCAGTCTTTGGTCTTCTGTGTATGTAACAAGGCCCTCCTTTTTCACAGTCCTGCATTTGTTTTGATTCATTTCACTTACTCAGATTTTTCTTAATTTCTTGACCACAGTGTTGCTTCTGATTCTGCTGTTCTTGTTGAAGAGGAGGAACTCAGAGAAGGGTGTCCCTCTGCTGAATAACATACCCAGAGACAACATCTTTTACTACAATGAGGAGGGAGGAGGTGAAGAAGACCAGGTAGGAGCAAGAGGAAGAAGAAAAGAAGAAAAATTCATGTCACCAGAAAAGCAATTATTGCTGCATTTGCTCTTGTTTTTTCTACTTTTTACTTTATGTTTTCAGGATATTGTCTTTTATGTAATTGTTACCGCTGGATTTGTTTTGTCACATCTCTCAATATCTTTTTTGATGTCTCAAAGTGAGGTTTTAAGGGCCTTAGACATGTTACTTGAATCATTTTGACCTAGATAGTTGTACCTGATGAAATCTTTATTGTAGCCACAAGTAAAAGAGGTCATATTGGTTGGAGTGCATGTAGTTAAGAGTTAGTAGAGATTAAAATGACCTACGTTTTAAAAATCGTCAAAACAGAAATAGGCAGGAAACAGATCTAAAGGCAACAAAAGGTCAAAAAGCTTTAGAGTCACTGAAACTAAAGTAGACAATCTAGACACTGAAACAGCCTGAAAGCAACAGGGACAGATTGAATGTAGTTATGGGACAAATGTTAGCTGGATCTATTAGGATAGTGTTGCATAGGAAGATAGGACAAACAGGCCCCCTGACAGACTTAAGCCATGAGTCACACTACAGTTTGAGGCTGCTCTGCGATTTACATCAGAAAATCTTCAGGGAGATATTGGTAAGTGATTGGTGTTTCCTCAGGAGTTTGACCTGAGCCAGCTTCACAGAGGGCTGGATAACCGGCCTGAGGTCCTCTGCACTGATGTACTTCCTGTTGTCCAGAGCACCCCACGCTACCGCCTACAGCTCCAAGCCAATGAGGAGATTGATGAATTTATTAAAGATGTGAGTGATGTAAAGATCTTATAGTTTGTTTGCTAGGACAGTATGAATGTCAGAGTTTGTATCAGTGCAATGTTCATTCACTTGAGTTCTGTTTTTCCCTGTAGAACATCCACGCTGCAGACAATGACCCCACAGCTCTGCCTTATGACTCTCTCCTGGTGTTTGACTATGAAGGTGTTGGCTCTGATGCAGATTCACTCAGTTCCATCAACTCCTCAGACGAGCCAGACGAGGAGCAGTGCTACCAGAGCCTGACTCACTGGGGCCCACGTTTCAGCAGGTTAGCTGACCTGTACACAGGTGGGGTAGAGGAGGACGACACAGAAACACTGCCAGGAAAAACAGAATGGGTCTGACAAGCTCATTTTTATTTAAAGCCCTCGGCCCTCGGCCCTCGGCAGCACTGTGACCTTTCTCTGTTGCCCACTGTGACTTTTTCCACACTTGGCTGTGCTCTCAGATGAAAGATGCACATGTTCAGTTCATGCAACTCCTAGTTTCCCTGGTTTGTTTATTTCACTAGGCCTATGTCTTTGCAGGAATTAGTTTCACTCCAAAACTTCCCTCTACAAATTAAAGTTATCATCTTTTACTCATCAGCTTTACACATGATGATTGTTACTGTATTTCTAACTTGTGGATTTTTCAAAAGTGATTCAAGTAAATGTAAAAAGTGGTCAATATCTGAGGGGGTGAGTTGGGTTAGAGCTGGTGTTGGAGCTCGTAGTTACGCAGCACCATCATCAGACTCTGCCTCAGAATCACTGAAGATATGATCTTAAATACAAGTGTATAATAATGAAGTCCTGGTTTGTCAACAATTTAAATGATCTGTCAAAGAAAATATCTCCACGCATTACTGCAAATACATTTCTTCATCAATGCTCAATCATTTGTTTTTATTTGATGCATGTTTTTAGGATTATCTTTCTCTGAGGCTCATGTTATCTAACCTCAGTGTCTCTTGCTCCTGTGTGTATGAGACATTATCACTGTTGAACTTACACTGTGGTCACTGTGAAAGATAATTGTGATGATGTAACATTTTATCCTGTGTTTATTTTCGTTCATTTGTTATATTTTATGATTATGCCTTTAAGTTATTTAAAAAGAAACTGAATGTTTAAATTGTCCTTTGCGAATAAATCTTTTGTTTTTTTATTTGTCAAATAACGTATAAACAAGTATGGATTTTTTTTCCCTGCCCTATATGAATATAAGTCTTGTATTAATCCGTGAATCACAGCACATACAGCTGTAAGCTTTGTTGAGATGATAGACTCTTTCGTCATCTCCTCGAACAGCTTCCTCTGAGGTGAACTTTAACCATGAGTCACTGTCAACTATCTCAAGTGAACATTGACCCTCTGGATTTACTGTACAACACTGTAGAGTGAGAGCAGCAGTTAGAGAAAGACTATCAGTCTAAATGTTTCTTCTTTTAGTTAGATGACGTTTCCTGCTCACGCGAGCGAGGGCATGTGGAGAAACGAGTAGAAGCCTTACAACATTTGGGAAAGGTAAGGGGTCGCGTCTCGGCTGAAATCAAGTGTGAAACCTGATCTACTGGTGTGTTGAAATAATAATACATGGGCTGGGCGTTTTCAATATACATTCTGGTTTCCTTCATTTTTCCTCCCTCCAAAACAGATGACACAGAACATGTTTCAGGAGGGGCTGTACCATGTGTTTTTTAAGGATAGACCCTCAACCCACCCACAGACCCAGGTTACCAATCATGTGGAGCTGGATAACGCCAGGATCCATCGTTGGTTCGGGACTGTGGTCAACTCCAGACTTTTGGTTGCTGGGGTGAGATGCTGTACTCATATAGTTTCATATCAGTTTTTAAACAGTTTCCCTGCTTCATGTCCTGCATGTGTCTCCCCTCAGGTGGTTCAGATTATCAGCGCTGTAGCTTGTATACTAAGCACAGTCACCCATGCATGTGTGAGCTATAACTGCTCAGTCTCTATGACGACGCCGGTGTGGTCAAGCCTATTTGTGAGTCCACTCAGTGCAGATTTTGCAGACAGAAACAGAAACTTACAGCTGTCATAACTGTTTGTGTTGTTCCAGTATGTGGCTGCTGGTTGTCTGGGACTGGAGGTTCAGAGGAAAGCTAGTAAAGTAAAGGTAAATGCTTTGTTTCATATTTTTACATCACTCTCTTGTCTTAGTTATGGGCTGCCTCACTTGATTTTGTCCCAATAATAAACAGATCATCATTCTGATGGGTCTGAACGTCTTTACTCTGCTGCTTGGGTTCTCTGCTCTCCTGGCCAACAGTCTCAGGTCTGCAGAACCTGCTGCGCTCAGCACAAGCCAGCAGGTAGTTCTGCAATACTCCGGATACTTTTTATATTCATTTATAACTTGGAAATTGTGTTAAATCATTCTGTTTTGTCCCTCATCAGCGCGTTGGCTCATATGTTGCGAGGGGAAGCTCCATAACATTTTCTGTCCTGTGTTTTCTGGCGTCTATTTATATACTCCTCCTGTCGTGGAGAGGCCTGCGTCGCTACAGTGCTCCCCACCCTCAGACCTACAGCCGCCTCTCACAGGTAAAGACAGCAGGGTTGTACCCCCATTACCTTTGGGCCTGTGGTCATTCCCAGTTCTTGATTAGTCAGTAGTTTGACTGAATCTGAATTATCACAGATTGTGGGATTTGATTTGATTCGATTTTTCCTTTCTTTTTGGGCAGGAGCCAGATGAAACCAATGGGCCTCTACTGGAACAAGTGGAATATAATTTGTAATCTATAATCTTTTTAAAAAAAAAAAAGATTTACAGCAAACGTATCAATTATCCCACTTGCTCACTGGGATACTGCTGCAGAGATTCACTCCAGCTTGAACAGCTTTTGTAAATGTAGTTACTGTTGATGACCAGAGACAAATGGTTTATGAATTTTTTTTGTGCAGTTCTGGGTTTAGATGTGAGGAAATAATAACATACCACTGTTCTGATGATTTACTGTATCACTTCTCCTTTGAGATTCTCAAAAACTTGAAATATACTGTAAACAATGAAGAATTATTTCTACAAATTCAAAGCTAAGGAAATAAACAGCACGTTAAATGGATAAAAGTGCATATTGAGAATCACAATGACTTAATAAACTGGAATTTGCTTAGAAAGTTATAAAATAAACTTGTTGCACAGCCTATAATTTGTGACAGTCTATAATTAAGCTATATGCAGATTTGCTGATAAACAAAGGTATCTCAGAATTTAACACAATGCTGTTAGAGCTTCTTCTTGTTCCCCAGTTTTTCTAATTGTCAAAGATGCTGCTCTGTGGTCAACACTAGGGGGCAGCATTACCAGAGGTTTTTCATGTTAAGGTCCAGTTTGATACACAAAGACCTCCTTCTGGTGTTTATCAGGGTGAAATTGTTTCATTTAAGACCTTGTTGGTACATGAGGAGACAATGTGGTCTGTTGAAGATGTCGATTCTGTATTTCACTCTAAGGAGTTGTTCATGTTTTGAACTGATCCAGAGCACACTGCTATTGAACCAAGAAAGACTGTAAATACATCTTACACTACTGATCGTATAAGACTCAACCTAATTCTGACTTAAAGCATAAAACCATGTTGTTGGTTCTCTTTAAGGAGAACTAACAACAAAAACCCACTGTTGACTAAAACTCAGTCTGCTGCTCACAAAGATGGATTTCCAAGCCGACAGACACAGCGAACATTGTGGTGTGAGTTTTTAACTGATGGAGAATTTCATTGAATATATAAAGCAAGCAGTCACGCACTACTATTGTAGAGCACAGACACACACTCACACACACACATTCTAATCGACTTGTGTGAGTGAAAAAAATCACAGAGCAGCTAGTTTCTCACGGCATGTCTGGCTAACAGCTTCCAGCTGTTGCCTGGTTGAGAGAGCTGCTATGGGAACACACCGAGTACAAAGAGTAACATGGGATTCATTAGTAAATGGACACAGAAGGAGAATAAAACAAAGCAGGATGATGGGGTATGGTGTCCTCAAAGAAACTGACAATTGATTCCTCTGGTAGAAACCACGTTTCTATGTGGTACAGCATCACAACTACTGTTTTGAGTGCGTTCACCATCCGTGCTGCTTGTGTTTGAAGATGTGCGGGTACATGTAAAAGTTGTACACAATCCATTTGTTCAGATGTCTGCATCTCTCTGCCAGTGTGCTTGAACATTTAGACAAAGAGGGATTGTTCTGTGTGATCCGAGTTAACAGCCAAACCATGTGACACAGCGGTTTGCAAATCAGTAAGGGCTAAATGTGTGGTGAAAAAATGAAAGCCTAGATGTCTAATGTGCAGCTGTTTAGTCTTGTGGTCCGCTGTAGGGTGATGAGTAATATCTGTTATCTTTGGAGTGGATCTTCCCTTTGACTCGACAGGAAATCCTCCTTCTCCTGCTCTTTGAGGGCCAGAGTGTGAGAGGGAAGTGAGCGAGGCCTGGATGTGATGACAAGAGAGTGAGTGTGTCCGGAGGAGAGGAAGTGGTAACTACATGTGGAGATTCCCTTTGATTAGTCTCACTGACACTCTGACCTTTCAGCTTAACAACCTGGAAGCGAGGGACTAAATAACTTCATGTTTGTCTTTTTGTTTTTTCACTATTAGAAGAGGGGAAAAAAAACAGACAAAGGCATAGTCTTGAGAACATTCATCAATAATTTATTTTTCTTACTCTCAAGAACCACCACGGCTTCTCATCTTGAAAAGTCATCATCAATGTCCAACAACACAGTTTTGAAAAATGTAAAGTTACTATACAAATTTTAATAGAAAAAAGAATAAATTAACTGTGGAATTCAGGTTTTTTTTCTTATCAATTCCACATTTTTTTCTACAACACTTTTAATGTTACAGTTGAACAGAACTGATAAAATCAAGTTACATGCTCTATTGTCTGGTAGGGGTAGTGATCTACTATTAAACTGTTTGTTAAAATAAGCTTCGTTTTGCACAACTGGTATTGAATCTATTGATAACAATGAAGAGATGTCTAGATCCTACGTGACAAAGCAGTAACTGGTCATTTTGTAGCACCTGAAGGGTTGTTACGATGTCAGAACTAAAAAAAAAAGAAAAAAAAAAGAACAAAACAAAAACAATACTGGTTCATATAAAATGGAACATTGTTAAAACAATGAATGTGAATGTTAAAAACCCCACAAAACCTTACAGTGCCCCTCCGTACATACAGGAAAAGACTGATAGAGTTAGTTCATTTCTCTTGGAGTATTATAAAAAACCTCAAACATCTCTATGAAGCACAGAAAATATGGTGTTTTTGAAACTACAGAAGGAGGGGAGGTCACACTTTAAATCACATCGGACTCAGGGGTCAGAGATTACCACAAGGGCAAAAACAGGACTGTCTGGGAGTGGTGGGGCAACACTATGGAGCAAGACCTGCTAATGTTAGCGCATAGAAATCGCACGCTGGATGTCTTAGAGGAGTTTTCAGTCATCGCTGGATCTTCATGGCATGCGTGGGATAGTGTCTCTGGCGCACAGATTCAAGGCGCAGACTTTGAGTGAGAAAAGTTGGGTCAAATTGGAATACACTAGAGATGATAACTGTGTGGTGAG
>OMNW01015079.1:10327-25249 GCA_900303245.1 Selene dorsalis
TGGCCAGGGGGGGGGGGGGGGGGGGGGGGGGGGGGCAGCCATGCACGAGGGGCATGGGAGTGGGCTAAACCCTTCTTATGAAAACAGTCTAGAAAGTGACAGATTACAACAGCTGACGTCAGTGCATAAAGGAAACACCACGGTGAGGGACAGGGCAGCGTACGTACCGTTCCCATGCGTTACAGCATGATACACAGTTTATCCAGACATAATGGTGCAACGAGAATGAAAAAACCAAACAAAACACGTCCACTTCTCTCTGACACTGAGATGTACAATCTGTCATAATCTTAATTAAATTAACATCTGATTCGTTCAGATTTTGTGCAACAGTGAAACAATGGAAAGCGTCAGTGACCGATTCAGAGACAGCAACGACATGCAAAGTTCTGCTTCCTTTGTACAAAACCAGATGTGCTTTTCTAACCCTGTTCTCAACATTGCTGATTGGGATGTGTGATAAAATAATGCTCACTCTCATCTCAGAGGGAGTTTTTTCTCAGTTCTGGTTATGGCTTCTCTTCTGTCCTGACAGTGGGGTATTTATTATTAATTAATTGATGTCCATATACTTAAAAAAAAAAGAAAAGAAAAGATTAACGCCTCGTCTATGATTCTAGCTTTTCTCATTACTTCTGATGCGCTTTGATCCAACTCCTCAGTACAACACTGGGGGTGGAAAATGAGAACATACCAATGGTGTCTCCAGCCCTCAGACACTGTTGCTGTGCTTTGAGACCAGTGAGTAAGATCAACTAGTTCCTTAACAATTCTGCCTGCCGCTAAATTATAGATGAGCATGAGAAGTGTCTTCTAGCTACTCTGCTTTGCTGCTGTTAGAAAGAATAACGATAGAGATTTGAAGGGGTCTGTGGCTTGAGCGAGGGTTGCTGTTCCAGCGCTGAATACGGTGCAAATGTAAAGCACCTGCATTTGGCACAAATATGTTATTATTCATGTGTGCCAGTAAATTCAAGTGTTGTAACTGTCAGCGTGAGTTCTGGGCAGCGTTAAGTTGGGACTATGTGTTTAGTCAGGATCTCTCCTGTTGTGCTGAAGTGAAGGACAGAAAGATGAGAGAAAGCAGTCCTACAAAGAGACTGACCGATACACAGAGTGGTGTGAATATAAAACCAAGACCAAAGGCGAAGAACAGACACACGTGTCTAAAAAAAAAAAAAAAAGATGAGTCACTGTCGAGATTTACCACCGAATGGGCTCAGTATCAAACTACAAGTGATGCCAACAGGTGTCGAGAGTGTCCAGTCATCCTTCACCTTCAGGGTTGAAGATGAAAAATGTGAAAAGCTGAAATGAAAAGTTGCAGTAACTGTGACTGTGTGTGGCCAATGTTTAAAAATAACATCACCCTTCAACCCAGTCTTCCATGCTCTGGCTCAAGTACTGTTCATGATCCACCATGCGGCCAAACAAACTGTTATGGACAGAGAAATCTTATAAAGACCAAAGACGTTAAATAAAAATGAATGACGAAGTCACTGAAGAAAGCATAGATTAATGCCAAACCCAATAACCGCAACTCCACATCCTCCCTGTGATGCACTAATGATCCTTTACTCCGAGCGTCACAAGGCAGAGAACATGGCAAACTGCCTGCTTCTATTCATTCTGAAGATTCAAACCAGTTCATGTACTTGTACAATGTTTGTTATTGCTATAGTCCTCATCAATATCCCAGACAGTCCCAGAAACCATCCCGATATTGTCACTGTGAATTCACACTCAGATGGTTGACTGACAGTCACTTTTCTGCAGAAGGGGGGAGGGGGGGGGCCCAGCTCATTGGACCCTGGTGTTGATCAGTCAATCCAGTTGTCTTTGGTTGTGTGGGTTAAAACCAAGAGGAGTTGAATTTGTCATCTATATGGTTATTAATCCAGCTTCTTCTTCTTTTTTTTTTTTTTTTGGAAAAGTCTGTGTCATGTTCTCTTTTTATAAATATGCAGGGAAATAAACAAGACTGACAAACGACATTGATGGGAATAATGAAATCCAACACAGTTCGTTTGGGCCTGGAAATGGGTTTCAAACTGGTGGCTCAAATCCAGCAGGTATCCTCTGATTGGGTGGCAGTGCACTGGAGTTCGTAAGGTTGAGGGGGGGTGACCAAAGATGAGATATGAAATCGATCCTGGAATGGCCAGTGTGAGTTGTGTGTTTGATTTTTTTTTTTTCTGTGCTCTCTCTTTCCATCGCTCCTTCCCCCCCAAGTGCCCGTTGCTTGTGTGCTGCGGAGGATGAGTGAAGAAAGGGCTCTGTGATGCTGCAGGGCTACAGTTCAACAGCTGAGGTGATACCGCTCAGTCTGTCCTGTAAAACCAGCCCTTATCAGAGCCTAGTGAGTGTGTCCCCGTCTGACTGAGCTGTGATAAAGGGGGTATAATAAAGAGGTGGTGAGATGGAGGAGGGGCAGGATGCAGGGAGGAGGAGGAAGGCTCATGTCCAGTCCACCGGGCCGGTCGGGGCGGGGTTTTTGTAGGGCTTTAAGGATGAGGTTGTTGGTTGTCGATGGGTAGCAGTGAGGGACAGTTGAGAGGCAGTAGGAGGGGGCGACGGTACTTCTCTGGCCCCCTAAAGGAAGGTCTCAGACCAGGGTTCCAGGTTTGGCCTTGTCGTGTCCGTACCACTGCACATCTGCCAGTTCTGAGCACAGGGGGCTGCTGAGAAAACAGCTGTCATTGAAAGACCTGCAGAGGAACAGAGACCACTTTGACTTTCCACAACAACAGCCTCCATTTCCAAAGGTGAAGCAATCCAAACAATATCATATATGTGATTTCTGGTGTTCATCTGCTTCTAACGTTACACGACGTTCTCTGTTACGACACACACAGCGCATGGTTGAGTTTTTCTATTAGTAAACCCTGTAGCGAATGAGCCACATTGTCAGAGCGGGGAGCAGAGCACATGCAGAGATCAGATACAGATACAGCCAGGGAAGGAGTACCTGACACACATACCTCCACCGTCAAAGAGCAAGAAGCTGTGAACCCTCCTCATTGTCAGCCCCCCCACAGTTAATGATATAGGTCATGATACTTTCAGGGGTGTGTATGGACAGATATCTCTGCACATCTGATTGTGTGGTATTCCGGTCACTATATATTGGTATTGCTATATTTTTTTTTTTCAAGATTATTAGTTTTTTTTCTGCTTATGCTGCTGCTGTGTTTTCCCAACACTACACTGTAGCTTTAGACCAGTGGGAGGCTGAGACCACAGACAGTACCTCTATGCATCAGAGCTGGGCTGAGGGGGAGACTGACAGACGTCCTCAGTAGGAGAGCTGTCTGCTGTGCCTCTAAACCAGGAGAGAGGACACACACACAAGTAAAGGAGGGTTAGTATAGACAGAGAGAGACGGGAAAGAAATGACAATATTAGGTAATAGAAAAAAAACGCTTGATAAGGCAGAGACACCCAGAGGTTGGAGGGTAAAGAGTGAAGAAACAACGTTGCAGTGAGTGAAACCATGACACAAACAGCCAAACTGAACCACAAGGCAAGAGAAGTTGTTAAGAGAAGAGATGTTAACCCGTACACCACAGTGGAGAAACGACATCTGCTTACACAGAGGGGGTGACAAAGTCAGGTTTGGACAAAGAAGGTGAGAAAGAAGCTCAGAGGACAAGACATAGTTCATCCTAATTCATTAAGATAAAAAGTCATAACTGTAAACATCTTGTCACCCTGTTTGAGCCGCTTCATGTGTGCGCTGGTGTGTCTCTTACCCGCTCTGCCAGTTGAGGATGTGCTGTGGGCTACAAGGGGGTGTGGGTGTGGCTGCGTGTTCACTGGAGGGCGTCATACTCCTCTGGCTGTGAGGGGATGCAGCTATGGGAAAAATGGACAGTTAGTGATGCTGATACGACACATGCAGCGTGAGGCAGACAAAGGACATGCGTATACATATAGACAAGGACAATAGACGCACAGGAGGCTATAGTGAGGTGAGGGGCAGAGGAATTTTGACTGTGTCACAAATGGTGTTGGGGGAGGTGTCCTCAGTGTCATGACAGGTCAGCTCAGGGGTCACGCTCTGACACAGCCTCGTTGGCGCAGTAGGCAGCGCGTCAGTCTCATAATCTGAAGGTCGTGAGTTCGAGCCTCACACGGGGCAGCGTGTTTTTGTTTCACCCTTCATCTGGCCTCGTCAAACAGCTGTGCTGTGTTGTTCTGCCATAGATCAACACAGCCAACACAACTCACTCCCATGTGACTCGTGCACAATTTATAGATTCTGCTCCGACTGTGCCACACTTGTATTTTCAAAGACCTCATTTTATTTATCTTTTTGATGTGTAAATGTAGTTTGTGATTTGTTCTGGCAACAGAAAACTGCATGAAAAGCTGAGGTCAAACTACAGGCAGAGAATCTGCAGTTTGATGTGACCAAAGTTCACAAGGCTCTCATCAAGCAGAAAATGTGGACTTTTGGACTCAGCTTCTGTATCTTGGTAATTCAAAATCGTACAACATTTAATAACTCAGCTAGTCTAGCTCATCAGCACAAACCTGACCGTGCACAGATAGACCTTGTTGACACAGTAAGCCGCTTGTCAGTTTTGTAACTTGATGGCTGTGAGTTCAAGTCTCACATGGAGCAGTAGGTGTTATTTTTCCTACCCCTGGAATATTTGCTCTTAATCTCATAATCTGAAGGCTTTAAATTTGAGCCTCACATATGGCAATATTTTCTAAACCGGAGATTTATTGTTGGAACCTCTAAATAAACGTAATAAACTGTTAAACTAAATAAAGGGAAACTTTTATCTACAACACACTAAAAGTAAATAAATAAAGGTGACCCACCTGGTGAGCCCTTGACGAGTGTCCCTACTCTACTCCCTCTTCCATGTCCCAGAGTGCCTTGCTGTGACCCCGTCTCGGAGGAAGTGGACCCCGAATGTGAGTGACTCCTCTCCTTCAGGCTCCCTGAGGACCTCTGGTACCAACATCGCAGTTCTTCAGACACTGCTGCCCTCCCCCCTCCTCCTCCTCCTCCTCCACCACCACCCTCTCGCCCCAATGACGGAGTCCGTACGATCTGAGAACGTGATGGAGTGAGTCGGCCACTCCCCTCTCCTCCCTCCTCTCCCCCCCAGGCCTCCTTGTACAGTCCCCCGGCTGTGTAGGAGCTGGAGGTCTTGAACTGGGCCTTCACGCTGTAGTGGCCCTCTTGATCGCTTTCCAGGCTGCGCACCACCACAGGGTTGGGGCTGCCCTCCACGTATAGCGGGTACTCCTTGATACGATACTGGGAAGAGGGCTGGCTCTGGCTGTGGAGGTAAACTCCATGGTGTCCCCCTCCCATCCCTCCTCCACCTGTGCTTCCCCCAGAGCCATTCTTAGCTGCCAGGTTTGGCATGGAGCCGGAGTTAGAGGAACCCAGGTGTCCAGCAGACCTGGAAGAAGAACATAAGCTGACACTGTAAATCTCAAAGAACTTTTTATTTCTTAATATGTATTGTACAAGGGAAAAAAACAGAAGACAGCTTCTTGCCCTAAATCTCTCCAACCCTTACCTGTGCCTTTGCCTCTGCCTCTGCCTGGCTTTGGAGGGTGAGTCCTCTCCTAGAGTAGAGTAGTTGGGGTTGCTGCCCGGGGGTCCACCAGAGGGGTAGTAATGCTCTGAGCTGCTTTGGCTGGTGCAGGATGAACAGTCATCCAGTGGGTCCGAGCCATTGGAGCTGCGTCCTGGGCCCAGGAAGAAGTCAGGGCTGCCCAGCGTTCCCAGGGTGTGCGGGTGTGTGTCGGGGTCAGATGCAAGCAGTTTTCCCTGGGACTCAAGGCTGGAGCTGCGGTTCCTAAAGTGCTGAGCAAGACTGTGCAGACGTGTGGGACTGATGTCCACTGACCTGTCAGTTGAAAAACCACAAACAATGAGCAGAGCCACTCTCATTTGGAAAATGAAAACAAAGCAAGACAGTTTTGACTTGTCAGCTCTGCCTACTTTTACAGTTATATAATCTTTTGTTACCAGAGTGATATAACTCTTGAATGGGGGTATAAAGAGACTGACCTAGTGGAATGAACATAGTGGGGGGTCCTGGACCTCAGGTCCGGGGTCGACGGCATGCTGGACTGAGAGTTCCAGTGAGGGAGGCTCCTGATGGGGCTGCTCTGCAGAGAGTTGCTACCCCCTGCCTCGGCACTGCCAGAGCTTGGGAAACGCCTGTGACTACAGAGAGGTGGAAGGACAATGAGCATCACTGATGACAGATTTCATTACATGTATACTCATCAACCAGTGTTACTTACTGCCAATTTCAACTAAAGATGTCACTTTTGAGATGATTAAAAAAATCCCTGAATTGATCTGTGGTTTCACAGCTGACTAAAATAATTATGGGCAGCCTCATACATAAATATAACATTAATATACCTGCGGTCGACTGTATAGGGGCGTTTAAGATAAACTCCCTCATACCTGGAATGAGAGGAGCGTTTCTTGACTTTTTCATAGGGCTCATCCAGTGACGATTCGCTCCACATCTTGGGTTTGATGGGCGATTTATCGTAGTCAGAGCGTGTGTAGTGCAGGTGTCGCAGGCCCTCCAGGGACTGCGGTGGAGGGGGTCGACTGTGAGATGGTGGCCGGGGAGGGAGGCCCTTGTGAGGTGATGCTACTGGTGAGAAGGTGGGGGTACCTGTGACTTGAGGGTCATCTGAAACACAGAAATAATTCAAATGATTCAGATGGAGTTATTTTTAATAACATCACGATCATGAAATAAGAGCACGCAAGTACAATAAGGAAAAGTCACATTATCATTACCATCATCCAAGACCAGCGCATCAGACAGTGAGCTGTCTTCAGAGCCAATATTGGCCTCTATAGGACAGAGACACAAAGGCAAGATGTAAGAGGGCAGACAATCACAAAATCAAAAAGCCTATTATTTACAAATCTTTTGTATAGAATCACATTAATGCTGGGTTGTGTCAGCCTTACTATCAATGTGTGGGCTTCTACTACTGCTTTAAAAGTACTTCTGTGTGTAAGTGGCAACTAATGCTGACAGAAATAGCTATGAAACATGAAAAAAAATCTGTTTTCCCTGAAGTGAATAGGGGAATATTGGTACCTTCTATGATAAGCGATGCTCTCTGTGTAGGCTTCTTGCCAGAGCGGACCCGGTACTCATTGATAGAGTTCTCAATTTCCTGTAGCTTCTTCAGTGCGTTCAGATAAGAAGTCTTCCTCTGTTTCTTGAGCTTCTTACTGCTCACATGAGGATCGCTGGCAAGACGCCTGGCTGCCTCCGTAATCTGGGACTGAATGGCAAACTCCCGCTCCAACCGCTCCAGCTCCTCTTCCTGGGATAAGCACACACATGCACACACACAAACATGAGAACAAACTCTGAGTAACCTAAGCACAAAGATACTGGATTCGGCTCACAGTTTTAGCAACAGAAATCAAACACACAATCCAAAAACAACATAGCTTAGTTTGCAGACACATTTTCAGACTGTAACTCTCCCATGCAACGTATTTGGTTTGACACACACAGAGCCTTGCCAGAGAAAACACACTGAGGAAATCATTTATCTGTGCTGCAGCCCCACATTTTCTCACCACTGGATATTCTCTGTTGAGGCCCTCTGTCCCCCAATAACAACACCTCTCCATCAATCCATCCTCTCATCCTCTACACTCCTCCTGAGATTTGTGCAGCAGAGACTGTAAGGTGAACCAAGTAAAACACACACTGTCACGCTGCAAATGTATTGCATACTGGATGTGTGTTTACTGCACAGCGTCTATCTACATACTTCAATATGTGGTGTAGTACAGTGTTGTATAATGTAGTACAGTAGAAACTTGTGAATCTGATAATAGATAAGAAAATCAACTCATGGTACACACTGTGTACAACCTTCATGTAATGTGTGCTCTCACATGACAGAACACACCCACTTGCCTCCGGAGAGCGAGAACAATGATGTATTCACTCGAGTCGACATCTTGCTGAACTACCTCAGTTCTGAGGAATCCCTCTCACACAATAGTGCCTTCACACTCCTGCCAGGGTGGCTTCTTGTTCTGTGTGTGCATGGGTTTAAGGTGTTGGGGATAAATTAAGAAACATCTTTTCTGCTTGCAAGGCACTTCTGAGATATTGTGTCCCTGGATTCTTTTCAAAGCATACAACCTCAACGACACACCCCCACACACGCATGCTTGCACACACGCAGACGTCCACACAATCCTACTATCACCACTTCCTATGGCCAAACGCTGCCAGACTATTTTTAGAAGTTTTGCTGCTCTGGAAAATCTACCCGTGGCACAAAAAGACAGCGAGAAAAAGATGCAGCTCAACTACTTTTACCAGGTCTAAGACGTCTCAGACTGTAGCTTTTCACTGCTCTTTTCACTGCTTACCTTACTATGCTGATTAATGAGTAGGGAATAGGGATCATATAACTTATCATTAATCATCAATCACCAACCCATGCAGTTTTAAATCAAATTAATCCTGAACAACCCTTCTGAACTGAACTGTGCTTTAAAGCTCTAGCTGTGCTCTATAATGCCCAAACTCAGATAATAGCAGGTTTAAAGGGAGACGACCACTCTTTGCTAATCAGCACTGCTTTCAACATGTTCCAATTACTGCAGCCCAGTGCGTGGTGCAGGTACATGTTGCAGTATGGAATTTGATTCAAACACAGACAACTCTAGATGACCTCCTGTTTTCATTTAGCTTGTTCTGGGAGATTGTAGAGTGTGATAAAGTGTTACTGAGGAGAACTGAGAGTCCAATCTTCACCTCTCCCTTAGGAAGAATTTTCTGCTCGTCCAGTTTGAAGGCGGTACCAATCTTTCGTCTCACTGTGGGCGGCTCCTCTCCTGGATCAAGAGGATATTCTTTAGGAAGCTTTCCTGTCAGCTCCTGGAAAATATGAGAGGGGGGCAGGGATATAATGTTAGAAAAGAAGAGCAAGAAAAAAAGTTTTTTAATAATATTCACCAAATCTGTCTGTGTTTTCTCGTACCGCCTCTCTGATGCAGATGCTCTTCAGTTCCTCTAGTCTCTGTCTTAGTGTTTCCTCCAGAGCTTCCTGCCTGGCCCTCAGCGCTGCCAGCATGTCCTTCTTAGCTGTCTGGGAGCTGTCTGACTCCTGAGAACCTGCAAGGTACAGACAGCACATGATAAGAGGGCATGAGTCTGGACCATATATGTGTGTGAGTGTGTTACGTGTGTGTTTGGAGCTGGAGAACTTCTTTTGAGAAGGACTGTGGAGGGGAGGGAGAAATTGTGCACACACCTGCTTGCCTTGCAGGATGTTTACAGGAAGTGAATGGAACATTTCGATAAGGAAGCTGAGTTTTAGTTGTGTGTTTGTGCGAGTGAATCAAGGAAGGGGCAGTTTAGGGCAAAGCCTGTGACGCACAATTTCCAAGGCCCTGAGATGGTGCCAGTCTTGTTTATAACATGCCTTGTTGAAAATTACACAAACACACACACAATCTGTTTCTTTCTATTGCTCTCTCGGTGACCCTATGTGGTTCACTGTGCGGTCAAACGCTGCAATAAAACAAAACTAACCGCTGCTGAAGAAGTTATAGAAGCAAGACAGAGATATAAAATGGCTCTTCAGTCTTCCAAAAAGACTCAAAAGCTCTTTGTTGTTGTTGTCTGCATCTATTTAAGTGATGTTGAACAGTTACATTTCAGCAGCAACTCAATTCCAGCCATGAAGATTTTCACATTGATCCCTCAAGTCAGACTTGTGGACTGTGGCAGTCAAAGACTACGCATACATGTGACTTTAAAGTTCTTACACTAATGAAGATGTTGTGATGACCAGAAATGTGTTAATTAAGTAAGTAGAAGAGAAGTCAGAAAAGTCTGTGATTGTTGCCTTTTGTTGGGGCATAGATGTGACATTCCTGCTCCTGTCACATGTTTGTGTTGCTGGGAAAAGATGGCCTCCAGTCAACAAACATTATATCACAAAATCAACACTGCGGAGACGAGTGACAAGACTCAGACAGATAAAACAGAGACGCTGTATGATATGGAGTGGGAGTGGAACTAGAGAAGAGCAGAGGAGGGAAAGGGGGCTTTAAGAGACTATGCATGGATATTTGAAGAGATAAAGGGAAGGGATTAGGGAAGAAAGAGGGGATACAGATACATGTATCTACACTGAGAAAAGAGAGGAGAAACACAAGGAAGGCGCATATCTGATTAGATGAAAATGAAAAGAGCATGCAGGACATGATTACTGAGATAGAATAGTGCTTTTTATTCTGGCCGATGGTAATTGATTCAATAAGGTGTGCTATACTCTAAATAGCTGACCCCATAGCCATGACCACACCCGCATACTTGCCTCCTCTGATGCTGGTTTGGTTGAGTGCGTCTCATTTCATGAGTGAATAACGCAGCAGAAGGTGCATGCACCACACTTCACATGGCTGTTTGTGTTTAAAAGGCCATTTTCCTCTCAACTCTAATTTTAGTTCATGCACAAATCTCTCTGTCACACTCAGTGCTTGTCCAGATAGGCATTGTTTTAAAGGCCACAACAAAGTTGCACACTGACTTGCTGACCTTTTCATTCCCGCACTCCCTAAATTTAGAGAGGGCAGAGGCCTCTGGAGGATGAGTCTGTGTGACATGGAGGGTGGGATTGTTGCTCTATACATACAAAGAGGCTTTGGGTGTGGTGTGTGTCCAGTATGTGTGTGAGAACATGCAGCAGAGAATCAGTGGCCTCTTTCCAGAGGCAGCTGTTTCTGTCGCTCCAGTTGTCAGCGAGGCTCCCCACACCACCACCAAGTAAACTCACATATCAGTAATCCTCTGTTTGTTAGCCTCTTACTTTCTCAAACGCAAATAAAAAACACATTTACTGACCTGAGGAAAGCAGACTGCCACTGCTGCCACTGATAATCTTGCCCTTGCTGCCCATGTTGGCCAGTTTGGACGTCTTCAGAGTTCCTGTTTCTGTAAGGTCTATCGCAATCTCGCTCAAACTCCGTGCCGCATGGATCTTGGACTGGACGGACAAGAACGAAGTGGGCATTTTCAGTGACAACACAACCCTTGCAGCGTTTGTATCGCTTGTACATCTTTAATCATGTCTGTGGTCTGTGGCATGTCTCCAGTTGAGTATTTCTTGTGGGACTGACTGACCTTGCTCTGCTTGCGGTCCAGATAGAACTGGTGTTGGCTGATGGCCATGGCCCAGATGGACTTGATGAGGGCAGGACAGGCGTACCAGGTATGCACAGCGATGCCACTGTGGCCAAACGTCCTTCTCGTCACCGACGCCCTACAGTAGGAGCGGACACAAGGCCTCCTTATATACACTGAATGCAAAAGATGGCTACATATACAGTAAAAACACCGAGCTACTTTCCCACCACCACTACTGACACTAATAAAATTACTACTGCTGCGGCTGCTCTGAAGAAGAGGAAAAAAAACAGAGGCTTGAAGAGCAAACCCAATAGAGGTATTTCTTTGCAAAGCCACACACGATGTTCCCCATTGTTTACTCATCCTTATTTAAACACACATCTGTAGCTGAGCAACAGACCAGCTCACCCAAAATGACAGCTTCCTTTAAAGAAAACACCACTGCTCTCTGTTTCACCCTGTCTCTTTTTCTCCCATTACCTCCTTCTCTCTGCCTGTAGAATAACACTCCACATATATAGCCATGTTAAATAAACACACGAGAGGTCACTTCCTCCACAAAACAGCTATCGCTCAGCCATCTATCCTTCTGTGGTCAACTACCAAGGGTTTGACCTGTGTATGTGTGTGTGTGTGTGAGAGGGAGAGACAGAGAGCATAGCTTTTTGCATGCATGGGGCTGCACAAGTGTGTTAATAATCAGCCTATCAATCTATGTCAGGCTCCACCGGGACATCCCCAATATCTTGCTCTATTGCCAAAACAAACACAGCAACCATTACAGAATTAGATTCCAATCTCTCTTTTCCTGCACTCTGCTGTATGTAGCTTCTATCTTCACACATTCACATATGGCACGGTGGTAATTTACAGTAAAATCTACTGGACTGTATCCATAACTGATGGAAAATTGTATCACTTCCAAATATTCAGTCACTAATGGAGAACCCATATGAGATAATAACAATCTTAACAACACAGATTCTAACTTAAAAAAATAAAAAGACACACAGATAATACAACTGATTCAATAAAGGTATTATAGCAAGTTCCTTAAATTTGTGATATAAATTTACCTCCTGGGGTCATGAACTTCCACCGAAAACTTCTTCTCTCTGAAGTAGAGGTTCTCCAACTGACGCCATTGGAACACCTGAGGTTTATGGGAAACACACGCTTTTCAGGGTCGCTCATAGAAAAACATGCTTCACATTAAATCCACACAGCTTTTAGCCACATCCTCTTTTCTCTTCTCTATATGTTCCAATTTGTTTTGAAAAAAAAAAGAAAAAAGAAATGGATAAGAAGACGGAGAAGAAAATAAATGGAAGCCGATGAAGAGGAGGAGTTAGAAGCAGAGAAGGAGGTGGAGGGAGAGAGAGGAGGACCTAGTCTGGAGCTCTCTGATCAGGTCCAGACCAGGCAGTCTTGTCCACAGCGGATCCCTGCTCTGGATGACCTCACTCCACAGAAAGACAGCGAGAGAGGGAGGAGGCTTTCTTTCCTCCGTTCAGCTTTACTTTTTTTTTCTCTTTTCCGTCCACTTTATGAACCATCAGCTTCTCTTTAAATGTAGTTAAAGCCAGCTGGGCAAGAGTTTCCCCCAAGACGTACTCCGAAGCCTGTGTGTATCTTAAATCCTCCCAGGCACAAGGGAACAGAGAGTTTGGTGGGTGTTCACCATTTGTAGGCATGTGCAAGTGTGTGTGTGTGTCGGTGAAGAGAGAGTGTGTAAAGTTAAGTTTCCTCCTCTCTTGGAGCTCCTCTAGGAGAGCTGAGGAGGGAGGGGGCGTTTATGCTTCCCCTCCTCCTGACCCCTCCTTCCTCCCTCAGGGACTGTGTTTCCTGCTTTGGGTCCTGCGGTTGGGAGGTGTGTGTGTGGGGTCAGGGGAGGAGTGATGAAGGGGGAGAGAAGCCTTCTATGGCCCCCCCAATTGAAGTGTCCTTGCTTTGCTTTGTTTAGTCAGAACTCTGTTCATGCACACACACACACACACTCACAAAGTCTGGGTCTGGTTCTTGTTAAAGAAAAGATAGAGTGTGGGCTGTTTCAGAACACAAGAGGGCCTGCATCTCTCAGCTGAAACAGGCGTGCAAGCACAGTCACAAACCTCTGATGGCAACTGAACTGCTTTTTGCGAGGAGACTAAAACTGAGCTGTGACAAGTGAGAGGCAAGAGAAAAGTAACAAAGTAGAAGACTCTGCTATGACAGGATGAAGGAGAAAAAGAGGAGAGAGGGAGCTAAGGGAAGAACAGGTCACAGCCCAGGAATTTTAACAGCCTGGGAAAACAATGGACAGAGGGATGAGAGGGAGGAAGGGGGAGGAGGGTGAGAAATATTATGAAAACAGCATGTAAACACAGCCTGATGTATGTATTTATGTGCTGGAGGAGTTAGGTACTGGTGTGTGTGTAGTGTGTGAGTATGAAGAAAGCAAAACTGGCACTCTTATCAAAACTCTTTCTGTACCGTACATTTTAAATGGAGTGTGAAGTGCTAATGTAGCATGGTGCTAAATATAGCGGGCAGGGTAGATAGTGAGAGTGTGACTGTGTGTGTGTATGTGTGTGTGTGTGTAAGAGCAGGTTGGTTACATGTGGACCAGAGCTTTGGAGATAAGATAGGTGTTTGTAACTGTGTTTAAGCACGAGACCACTAAGTGGTCCTCGCAGAGCTGCTGTACCTTTGAAAGAGGACTTTGATGTTTCAGGATAAACTTTACATGTACGTGTGCTAATAGTGTCCACATATATTTGGAGAATGTTAACAACAGTCACGTGATTTAAGAAAACGCTTTGGAGTTTAAAATTAGACATTTTGTTGTGATTTCAGTGCTGCTTCACACAGTGCTCCAGTTATATAACCCTATTGTGTTCATGAAACGTTTGTAGTCTTTGTGACGACTTTTTGAATAGCCTGAATATCTGATAAAAAAAAATAAATAAAAAAAAAACCTGCTGATAACTTCTTTCTTAGGAAGCTTGTGAGTGCTTCTATTATTAGGACGAGGATTATGGATGTATGTGTGTGTATGCTATAAAACCTCTTTCTTTTGATCGGAACATTGGCACACAATGACACAAACACACATAAGCAGAGGAAGTGACTGGTCATTATTCGTGAACAACTGGGTGCTCACTGGCATGGACCCATGTCGTCCTCATAATAATGTCTGTCTGTGCACCCAAACAAGAACGCCCATTACAGATGAAAAGGTCAGATTTGATAGAGTGTAAAGGCCTTTATTCTGTACGGTGGCTTCCCTGGGGACTCTGGGAAGAATAGAGTCTCGAGTAGAAGAATAGCGTAGTTTAAACAGCACAGGCCACAATAACCTGAGTGCAGGTATTATTACTCTCTAGAAAGGGACCTGAGGGTCCCAGACCATTGTTTCACTGTTAGGTGGGGTTGTGGTGCATAATAGTATATCCACCAGTTGTCATGGAGATGAAGATACACTCTGGGGGCACTTCCTGTTGTTTGTGAATTGGTTATGGTGTTTTGGAGGGATGAAATTTATGGAAAAACTAACCAGAACAGGCTACAGCAGCCTATCTGTTCTAACTGAAACACAGAAGTTAAATAAGATATAATATATATATATAAATAATATGCAGCAAAATACATAGGACATGGTGATAATGAGTTACACCATAGTTTGACTGAAACTTTCCTGTAGCTTCATCACAGGGTCGACAGAAGCTTTTACACATAAGCCTTAAGTCAATCAGTCAGG
>OMNW01015080.1:0-10085 GCA_900303245.1 Selene dorsalis
GTCAAGTCTGTCTGAAAAATACCAGGGAGCGTCCCAGTTGGCTGCAGAAGTACGCTGCAGAGGCACTGATGCGATTGGTTGGTATGTGGCGCACCCCTCAACACAGGCCCAGATACACACAAACACACTCACAACTGAGGGGCCATCGTTTTCGACCACTTTGTCGTAACTATCAGGCGCTGGCTGCACAATTTTAAACATACTCACGAAATATAAATCAGACTTTTCAAAAAGACGTACTACAGCCACAGCTCTGTCTGCAGTCATCAGTCCTTCCAGAAAAACGCAGAGTTTTTTGTGATTGTTGCGGGCAAAAATCCTTCATTTTGCAGTAGGTTTTCCTAAAAAAAAACAAAGTGATGAAATTGCAGGAATTTGCAAAAACTGCCGGAGCTGGAACAACAATGCGATTTAATAAAAAGGAGAAAAAAAGTGATTTCCTCAACACCCTGTCCTCACTTTTGTATCTTTTGGGCTGTCTTATGTGTTCATACCCACACACACTCCCAAACACACAGAGCTCTCACTAACATTACATCGCTCTGTCCCAATCGCTTAAACAATTCAATATTTTGACATTTATTGTAAAACATGAGCATAATTATGTTTAATCACTGGGCTATTTTTTTATTCTCTCTCTCTCTCGCTCAGACACACACACACACATCTTTACTTTTCTTCTTGCACAAGGTGATAACGTTTCCCGTTGCGACATTATGTCATTTCGTAACGCTCCCAAGGCAACAGGGGAAAATGGCTGCTCCTGTAAGAAGTAAACATGCAACATTTTTTTACGTTCTGTGAAGATATGTCACACTTTTTGCAACAGAAATGCGGGGATTATGAAATCATGCAAGCCCCTGCGCATTTTGCACAGAAATCAAGGATTTATACAATGAAAGCGTGGAGTCTTACGAGTTACGGTGCGTTCGGACATGAAGCGAATTTTCGCTCACGCGAGTCTGACCGCGGAAGTATTTGTGTTTACTTGCGCGAATACGCGAGTACAAACAACTCACACCGTCACGTCTGGTTAATAATATCATCTAAGGTGTACACAGCTCTGTGAATTTCACCACCTTCTCCAGGACCTGAGTCCAGATGACGGCTGCTTCCAGCGCTCACTAGGGCCCAGTTTATTACCTGTAGGATCGGTCTCAGGCACTCCATTTCAATATTTACTGTATCTAGCAAGTCACTGGCGTCCTGGCGTCCTGCCTGAGGAGATACAGCGTCACGCGAATATTTCGCTTAAGTTGAATATTCGCGTATTCGCATCGCCGGCACAAATTCGCATGTATTGGCGTCTTTGCATTGACTTTGTATGTCGTGCAAAAAATTTGCTTTGCGTCCGGTGTGAACGCACCATCACTCTGGAGGGACTGTTTACTCTTGTTTTTATTTTAAATAAAACCAGTGAATAGAAACTGACTTAAAATCAGAGCAACTAATTCCTGCATCTCAGCTACTGTTGTCAACACACCATTTGCATCTTATTTTAAATGCTGCAACATACGATAGATCACATTTCACACTAAAAAACTAAAAAAGCCACAATTGATCTTATTCTTAATATTGAGTAATAAGTCATCAATTAATACACCCAACATACTCTGGTGCACATGTAAGACAACGCCCCTTCTGGGCATTAATTATAAATACAGGCTCCTTACGAGGACACTTTTTTGTCCCCCTCAGACAACACAGAGCCACGTTCACAGCCTGACCAGAGCAGGTTTTCATCTACTTCACACACACCCACTCACCAGGTGGAGACGTGCTGAAGATGCTGCTAACTGTCTGGATGTTGAGCCAGTGAGTGTGCGAGATAGTGGGAGGGGTGTTTTACACAGGCACTGATATAAAAGGGGCAGGAGCAGACTGTGCTGGTGTACGTACAGGTAGACACCCTCACTTACTCTCTCCCCCTCTCAAATGGAGGCACATAAATATACAAGTGCATGCACACACACACACACACAAACATGGGAACAGCCTGGAATAAGCCAGCTGTGCGAATGAATAATATGTTAATGAAATGAAATCACATACGAGCCCTGTGGCAGGTACGCACTGGCATGAAAATGACTACTCCCCCAAAATACGGTGCCCTCATTTTTCAGATTAAAAGCACCAAGAGAAACTACATGCATGTTAAATACATGCAAATATCAATATAGCTTAACTGCATGACACTCATCTCACAAATCTCCACTTCTGGGGGCCGATAAACACGAAGTGTGTCCCTCAGGGTTATTTTAGGATCATGGGATCGATACCGTTTGCTGGCTGGACATGACGTACATAAACAAATTCCACATGTGATTTGATTTTTAATTTTCTGTCAAGAAGCGTGAGGAAATTATGATTAGTAAAACACTATCTTATCTAATTCACAAGTGATTATGAAGATTGAAATCAAAATGCGGCAAACTGCTTGGATTAAAATTCCACATTGGAGGTGATATTTAGATGTGTTTTGACCCAGGCCTGGCCTCCTCCTGTGTTCCCTCTCCTGCCGCCAATCCACAACAGCAGCTTTGAACTTTAGACCTTGTTTTCTAGGCAGAGGATGAAAACGTACGGGCCGTCGGTCTGTTGGCAGGCTGACAAGAAGACGGGGAGGGAGGAACAAGAGGAAGAGAAGGGGAGACAGAGAGGAGCTTGTAAAGAAAGGAATGAAGTAATGAAAAAAAATTGAGGCGGGAAGAAGAGAGAAAAAAAAGGCAAGAGAGAAAGGGAGTAGGAGGAAGGAAAGTAAACTAATCTTGTTGAGGAAACAACAATTGACGGCTGGATAAATACAGGTATAAAAAAAAAAAACAGAGAGGCAAGTGAGGATGGAGTAAATAAAATAAAAATAAAATGAACTCAACTTTCCACTGCACACTGGATGCTCTTCTTTCTTTCTTTCGAGTGCCGTGCACCCTGGGGCAAGAACATCACACAACTTTCTCAAAATCAGGAAATTGTCCTCACAGTTTACAGCTGTTTGTAATGGATGTGTGCGGCAGCAGAAAGACTCCCTAGGCCTGACGGCGTCACATGATCTGCCCAGTGCTGGTCCTGGTAGCTCAGTTGTGATGGCTTAGTGAGAAGTGAGGCTGTAACGTACTCAGTCCAACACAGTCTTACACCTTCTGAGTGTGTTTCATTCGAAACGTGGTGTTTATTATTTATTAATTAAAGTTCATGTAAATTTCCTGAGGCGGATGACAGACGAATCTCTTTCCCTGCATGCATGCAGAGAGGAGCTGAGGCTCCACTCCAGGGTGGTCAATACCATCCTTATCAAGAGTATGCAAATAAGGGAGCAGCTGATTGACTGGACAGTGTCAGGAGAGGAATTCTGCAGCCACACGCTGTACTGGTGAACCCTCACACAAACAGGACCTTTTGATGCAAGACTGGAAACTGGTGCAAAGTTAAAACAGGTTAAAAAAGGACATTAGCCTTACCATGTATAGATGCAACTATGGAACTGAATTTAAAGACAAAACGTGTCTGAGAAAGATTAAGTAAAAAAAAAAAAAAAAAAAAGCAAGAGTGTTTGTTTGCTGACTCATTCGTGGTTGGTCCTGCTGTACTTTGTGTCCCCTGCTGAAGCTTTACTCGTTCAGATATGACCCCTTATGTCCAAATGGCACTCTCTGTTTCTCAAGTTGTAGATCCAGTAATGCAAGGAATCGTAACCCTTCCCACAGTTGTAAGGTTGATTTAAGTATTTAATGTTCATGTCAGCTGCTAATTCAGAGAGATAATATTCTAGATGTTCATTGTTTCACTTACAAGCCACACAGAGAAGTCTTTGTCTTACAGTTGAGTCAGCCTGAATATTCAATACCAACACAGACATTACTTAAATTTCATATAACATTGTTTCTGTTAGATTTAGCCATGAAAACAATGGACCCCTGACTGTGAGGATGCCTCTGCCTTCGCTCTGAGGTGGTCCAGGATAAACAAATAACAAATTAAAACAGGCCAGTAATTCAGACCAGATCTGATGACGTAAAGTGTGATCTGGTGGACAGCAGAGAGGTGGTGGAGAGCACTGGAGACACAGCAGAGTCAGATTTTGTTTTTTGGGTGTTTTTTTTTTGTTTTTCTTTTATGCAAGACTTGTGAGATGTCCACATAGATGAAAAATGTGTCCGAGTTATACAAAAAAGACAAATTGCATAAGCATTAAAAGCTCCACATTGAATAAATTCGGTTTCCAGTGAAATCTGTTTAGGATAAATAACATTAAAAAATCACCTTGTCCTCCCCTCCAAAGAAGCCCACCCACTGATTCCACTGGGAAATATTTCCATAACATAAAATATAAAACACACTCAAACCAATTCATGAGTCAAACTCCAAGCTAAATATTTTCGAACAACACTAAGATTAATTATTAGTCGTCCTCTCTGACGACCTGTATATGTGCCTCCATGTTCACCATTTTATGCCTCAGCTCATTAACAACCGAAGGAAAAAAGCGAAGGTCGTGGCTGCCTTGTTCTGGCAAGAGAAGAAGCTGTCTGAGCGAAGCTGTCAGGACACAGAGTTTCTGTGTGGTCTGTGTGTGTGAGCGCGCGCGTGTGCACGTGTGTTATAACAGCAGCCTGCAATGACCACCTCAGCACCTGCAACTCGGTGTTTGTCGTTTCGTGAGGACCTACCAAACACCAAACCACCCGGAGTAATGGATATTACTCTAACTACACTCTATTGCTCCAATTACATTCAATTAACATCTAATGAGGAAAATAGAGAAGCTTGTTTTCTGCAGTCTTACGGCAGTAATCTCTGAGTTATTTAAGGATAAACACTGAGCTGCACAGAAAACGCTGCACATTAGCATCAGATCTGGGGCTGATGAAACCTGAGAAAACATTACATAACGTAATTAATCACTTTACACACACTACAACGCATAACAGTGTTAAGTAGCTTTTTTCCAACATTCCTGCATATAGTGTTACTACGGCCCAGTTGGCAGATGGAGTGACAGAAAGTCTGAATAGGTGATGATTTTGGAGAAGGTCAGTGAGATGAGGAGCACACTAGATACGTGAGGTGTGTGCGCGGGCGGCCGGACGATCGTCTTGAATTTCGTTTCAGTGACCATGTTTACAGGCTGAAGGGGACACACCGGCTCTTTAACGCACCCGTCTCATCCCTCATGTGATCTAGAGATGTGGTGACAAAGCCTGTGGATGTCATATCAACATGACCGCACCATACCTTCCACTATAGTTTGTTTGTTTGACTGTTGAGGCTGAATCTGAATGTTTAAACCATTTTAGGAGCTGCCTATGGAGACCATTGGAGGCATTTTAGCGACATATACCATTAGGGTAAAAGGTAAGTTATTCCATCCATGCGTTGTCTGTTCCACTTATCTGTACAGGGTCACAGGAAGGCCGGAGCCAATCCAAGCTGATTTAGGGCGAGGGCAGGGTACAGCTCGCCAGTCTATCGCAGGGCTGACATACAGATACAAACACTCACATTCAAACCCATGGACAATTTAGAATTGCCAATCGACTGGAGAAGCGAGAGAGAGCCGACGCAGGTACAGGGAGAACATGCAAACTCCGCACAGAAAGAACTGAACGCTGAATTTTCTTGCTGTGAGGCGACGTGCCACCCTTACAAGTTTTTTTAACAAGTTAATGTCTGTATTGGTGGCTCCATGACAAATGAGGAATGCTCATCAGGGAATCAGGGAAGCAGAAAGGCTACAGCGGCTGTCAAAATTACAACAAAATGTACAGTGGTAAATTAATGAGACAATGTGGTAATTTTGACATAAAAGTGTAGAGTATGTCTTAAAAATAAATTCATTTGATTTCTGTTAGTTTGTCTGCTGTATTCATGTGTACAGATGGTATATCTGTAACGCTGCCAAACAATGAATCACAACATCTCCTTAATAAAAAATAAACACGGACTGAGATGAAGCATTTAGCTGCTGCAGGTTGAAACCCAGAGGAATAAACACATAAATAACAAAGTCAAATGATATCTTCTATGAAGCACAGAGTACATTATCACATTCAACCCAACCATGCACGCTGGCAGCTACAACTGACCTTTCACTACTATGCGAGAGCGTCCCTCATTTTCCTCGCGGCAGCCAAACGCAGCAGCTTGAACTTGACACACCTCCAGAATAAAAGTCCCTCCAGGTCCAGATGTAAAAAGCCCACTTCACACTCTTCCTCTGCCTTCTTTCCTTGATTCAGCAACACTACTGCCTCTTCTTTAACACTGACTATTTCCTATCACTCACTCCCATCACACCATATACTTCCCTTTACTTCTCTGGCCTTCTCATCTACCCAGACGTGTGCATATGTGATGCAGCATGAACTAAAACAGCCTGTAGCTATGTCAGTAATGACACAGAGTGAGGGCCAAAGGGCCAGCAAGGTGAAACCTGAAGGTTAATGGTTAACCTGATAATTGGGGTCAGCAGGGTGAGGGCAAACTCCACAAACATAGTACATGCCATCACCGACATGAGGAAAGAGTTTAGGGTCGGGAATGAGAGGAGGGGGAGTGGAAGAGGGATAAACGTGTCAATTGTTGAAAAGGTAAAAATGAAAATGTAATTGAAGACAAAAAGATGAGTGAAAAAACCAAAGAGGAAAATGGGGGCAGTAGGAGAACTTCTACATTAAAGACATGCTAAACAATGTTGAGGCAGAAAGAAAAGGTAACATGGGAAGAAGGGAGCAGGAGGAAGGAGGAAGTAAGAGAAAACAAAAACAAAAGAAAGAAGGATTCCCTGAACTCAAAGGAAACCTCTGGACAAACAGTCTACTAAGATCTCAGTGAATGTCCCACAGTAACACTATATGATGTCATGAAATGAAGGGAGTGTGACAAAAGGTTATAAAAGTTCAGGAAGACTCGGCAACTCAGCAACTCTTAGTTTTACAGCCCATAATTCCGTTAATTCTCCAAGAATGTAAAATTAGAAAAATGTGTTAAACGTCATTATAGCCGTTTGTTTCACATGCAGATTGAGGTCTTTGATGTAGCGTTCATTTCAGCCATTTTTCATTTAAATAATTTAAATAAATGAGCACAACAACTGCTGCATCTTGGCAGAACACGTGCACGCACACACACACTCACACACACACACACACACACACACCTTTTATAGAAGCCAGTGCTAGGTGCCAGTTTATCGTGAGATGGGCCATAAACATCAGTCATCTTTTTTATTTTGATCTAAACTGATGATAAACACTCCAACAGAAGTGTTTATCAAGTTGTTACCAAAAAAAAAAAAAACACACACACACACACACTACCACAGCTCAAACATATTAAAAATGTTCTCAACACCTCTCACGATTTACATTTGATTTACCCTTAACATAAAACTTCAAAGCACATTCAATGATCCATGAAAACAAACCACCATAAAGCCTTGCTTAACTTATTATTATCGTTTTATTGCTCATTATCAGTCTGATAGTGACCAATAATATTCAAACAACAACAATGCCAACATGAGGCGCAGAAATGACCACACGTCCAACTTCAGACAAGTTGAAGAACCCCCAGTCTTCCGGCCTGAATAATGAGGTGGATGACAGGTCTGCTGACTCCTTAATGTTAATAAAATTGGCCTTATAAGCCAATGGTGCGAACCACATGACACTGGAATGCTGCAGAGCGGTGAACTTATGGTACTGGGAATTCCCTAAGCCTCAAATAGCCCGAGGACGTTCGTACTGAGATTAGCCATTTTAAATTAAGACACAGTGAAAATGAGGGGGCGTGCAGAGGATGGCATGGTGGAGAGTCACACCCCTGTTGTACACACCACTGATGGCAGCGGATGAATTCCAGCAGAATGCTCTCATGCATTTCTCTCTGCTTAAGAAGAACAAGATCTGAATAATGCAGCAGCACCCATAATTCACTATGGTGAATCCAAGTCAATCATTTTAGTAACTGGACAGTTTAATGTATCAGCAATGGGCCAATCAATGCGTTTGACAGCTTCTTTAAGAGCAAATGTATTATATACACCTGCCTCACTGCAAAAAAACATACTGTAATTCACAGAGGTCAATCTGATATTTACTATGCATCATGAGCCATTCTGAACAATTCTAGAGAAATAAAAGCGATACATGTCTGATATCCCAAAGTCTGATATGATAATGATTGGCAGTGATGGGAAAGTCAGTAGAAACTTGTGCATGTTGCTTTTTTAAGAAATCTAATGTAATATATATTATACATCTAAGGGTCTTGGGACAGAGATGAAGAGAGCATGCAGGATTTAAAGTTTTATGAAAGACATGCCAACGCCTGAAGCCGATGTAAATAGCAATCATTTATTGACTTTAAATGTGCTAATAATTTAAAATACTGTTGCACAAATTCAAATAACAATAATAATAATTATTATAATAACAACAACAATAATAATAATAACAGCAATATTAATAAAAAAACAACAACAACAATAATAATACTAATACTACTACTAATAATAGCAACCAAGTTACATGTTTATGTTGTTGTGAAATTAAACTTCCAGTCCAAAAAGCAGAGTCCTTGGGATTTTATCACATTGTCGCAGTCACAGATTTGAAAAATAAAATAAAATAAAGGCTTGCCCTGCCAACAAGCTCCACGTCAAAGTAAAAAAGAAAAGGAAAAAAAAAAAACCAAGGCAACAGTCCAAAACTAACATATTAGCTCAGTGAAACGTAAGGTGCTTGATGTTGCCAGGCAGAACTGTAAGTGAACTATTTCTCACTTTACATTCTTTTCACATTCTTTTTAGAATCCAAAACAAACTCATCAGAAAATAGTTTCCTTTCTGTAATACGAAATAGTTATTGGACAATTGCTCCATTAGCTGTGGCTGGTGTGGCATATCTGAAATATCTGAAATTGTATTTTGCTGCTACATTCAGACAAAAAGCTAAACACAAACACAAAGACCAGACCGTCTCCTCCTGAGGGCATGGCTCACTGTTCATTTCCATTCATGAAGGAGAGTGAAAAGGTTTCACTTGTGTTTTAGTTCAGAGAATGCAAAGTTAAGAAAGAACTACTTATTGTAAAAAACAACTGAAAACAACTTCTGCCAAAAGCATGTACAGATGTTTTTCAATGATGTGTTTGCAGATGTTCACCATCTCAATAGCATGTCAACATTGCTAATTAGCACTGTAAACACAAACTACACTCTACATAAACACACACACACACACACACACACACACACACACACACAATGTGTTGAGATATCAGATATACAAAACTGTTTAAGAAAACTACGTTTTATTTGAGTTTTTTCTTGGATAAATCACTTATCTAAGTAATAATTCAAAATTATAACGTGATCCATCCATATTTGGGTCACAGAATAAGGTTAAGAGTGTTATGAGATGAGCTTTGAACTGTTGTGATTAAACTGAAGTAGTAAGTTAAGAACCGCTTTGAGGAGGCAGTCGCCTCGGTCAGAGAAAAAATAAACTATCACTCTGTTCTTGGAATAAACGCAATAAAATTTCTATCAAGCATTATTTTTACTAGGACAAGGATCCTTCGTATTTCACTGTTTAACTTGTGCTGGTGGGAATGTCAACCCTGTGTGTTTTCTGCGTGGGGAGGCCAAACCAAGAGGAGCCAAAAGCAGACTGGATAAGCCCGCCACCCCCAGGTATGCAACTGTAGTCCATGGTGCTCTTTATCCTAGAAGTAAGAGCAGTGAATTCCTTTGTACTCCGTTTCAAAGTGTCAGTCATGTGGGCGTTGGGTTGAGGAGAAGGAGATTCATACACATGGTAAACACACCTAGGACGAGGGTTTAATTTGCAACAACTAATGCACCAAATCAAAGCTTAAAACTCCATATACCATCCTCAAACAGATGTACAGCTCCCTAAAAAAGACACACATACACACACACACAAAACCAAAATCTGCCATGTTTCCTCTTCCGATTCTAGTTTCCTGTCATTCTGGGGCTTGACACACTGGGCACAGAAAAGGCCCCTGTGAGCAGCTGCCAGCATCGTTGTTGAGCAGGTAATAATTGTTATAATAGCAAC
>OMNW01015081.1:16451-30528 GCA_900303245.1 Selene dorsalis
TAGAACAGGTGTGTTTCTCCCAAGAGACAGGTTTCTACTTTCTTCCCTGTAGCAGCAATACTCAGAGTATTGAAGTACATGGAGTACAGTGTGTGAGTGTGAGTGTGTGAGTGTGTGAGTGTGTGTGTGTGTGTGTGTGTGTGTGTGTGTGTGTCCTGCTCCCCATGTTGTCAAGAAGTTTTAATTAAGTTCCCATCATGTGACAAAGAGGAAGTGATGACATTAATGAAACGTGATTGGATGATTATTATCAAAAACATAATTAGTGGCCTGATGGTGATCAGAGACAGAGAGAGAGAGAGGAAGAGAGAGAAAAGGAGTGAGGTGTGTGCGGAGGTGTGTGTGTGTGTGTGTCTGTGTGGGGCTGTTTAGAAGGTGCGTACAAAAAGGACAGAGTGTATAAAAGAAAAGTCGACTGTGTGTGTGTGAAAGACAAAGTGTGTGTAAATAGGACGGCAGTGATGAAGTGTTTCCTTGCGACTCATGTCTCTGAGGTATAACACACACACACACATTGAGATTGTGAAGGTCACACTGTCACGCACGCACAGCTACACACTGTGTCATCAGTCAGGAGGCCACAGGAAGTCGTCAGGAGTTCAACCTGTGAGACAGTCAGACAGTCAGACCAGGACGTCCCCCGTGAAATTATGCATTTGTAAAACTTCACTTCAACAACAGCACAAAACTTCTGGATCATGTTCATATTTTGGAAGACACGACTCATTGATTCTGTTTTTTCTAAATAAATAACGTGCAGCGTTTGTTAAAGCATCAGATGGATAGATGGGGTCGCTGAGGAGCAAACAATGTAAAGCACAGATACAAACTCGCCGTGCTCTGTGTTGAGAAAGAAGGGCATAAATCCACATTTGGCGCTCGGCAGCGGGACAGTGTCCATGTGACACTGAACCAAAATAAACTAGTGTGTGTTGATTGTAGGAAGATGTCACTCAGTGAAGCAGTGTGTCTTGTTTTTACAGAGCTCGGAGACACAAAGGAAAAAGATCGAACTTTGGATGCACATCAGGATCAGTTCATTCTTGGTTTTAGGCTTTTATCGACGGCAAGAAAGTTATCGAACATCGTTGTTTTTGTCCTTAAGTTCTACTGATCCAACATCGTGGTTTCCACATGTTTTTCCTTGTCACCAGTAAAAACATGACAGCAGTGTTTTTAGGTTCATTTCCTTTAGGGACTTTTTCCAAGAAGCTCAGTTTTTTGGGGTGTGTGATATGCTGGCATAGCAAGAACAGACGGCCAAAAAAAAAAAAATGTAAAGAAAAGGATTTTGTGTCAGATGTAGTGAAGCTTAGCGTAGACATGACTCTGATTTCTAGACAGTTTTTGTGTGTCAGCAGGAAATGTACAGGAAAGGTAATCCTGCCAAACACAAAGTCACACAGAAAACAAAGTTTCAAAGACACAGAGACGGTTTTACTCTCCGTGTCCTCCTGTCCTCTGTGGTGTCACTCTGTCAGCCTCAGTCTGAAGCCTGAGAGACCGTTACAGAGCAGAAACAAGTGAGTGTGTCTTAACTGAAACCACCTGCCTGCCCCGCTAAGGTGTGTGTTTCTGTCCGTTTGTCTCATGTTTCTTCTTCCATTAGTTGAGTGGAGCGGCTGTTGAATGTTTGATGAGTCAGCATGTTGAGAAAGGAAGTGACGTCGTGGCCCTCTTCTCGCCTTTCGGGCCCGGTTCATGTTTTCACATCGTCAGCTCCTCGTGTTCGACTGTGAATACTTCTGATCACCACCATCAACTCACATGGGGTGTGTTTGTTTGTTTGTTTGTTTGGAGCAGATGAGGGGAAACACTTAGAGATGAAACCTCTGTGATGTAGGCGCATTTTGTATGGTGATATTGTATCGATACACGATACACCTCCAATACTGTGATTTATTTGTTTGTGTGCAGATGATGCACCAGATATTAAAAAACAGTGCTAAGAGGTATTTATATTGTATTTGAGAGCAATGCTAACATGTCACATTAGCTGTGCTAACATGCTCATGTTTAGCAGGTTAACTGTGCTCCAGTTACTGCAGTTCTTCAAATGACCACTAGATTAGACGGTTAATTTCCTCCTCCGTGACAACTCTGCGAAGGTCAAGGTGGCGATGGTGGAGCAGCTCAGCCTGAGCATCGAAACCACCTCTTCGGACACCTGTGGGTGACGTCACCGAGGCTACGTCTGTCTGTCTATACGTGCTCACCATATTAACTCCAACATGTGTACATTGGCTCATTAGCACCAGATACAAAGAACGACAACTAAGACTGATGGGAACGGCGTTAGCTTTATAGGATCACATTACACTAATGTGATTAATTTTCATCCTGAAGGGGACATGAAGGCCTGTGCCAGATTGCCTGGCAGTTCATCTAACAGTTGAGATACAAAGTGGATGTGGACTCATATTCAGCTCCAGTCTGGATGGTGTTGCTAGATTTGTCGACGTGTTGGGGACGTGGACTTGGGAAGATTTGGCCTGGTGTCAAAACCTGAAATCAAATTGCTGCAGTGTCACATGGGATCATTAGACACCTGCTTATTCATGCAGTTATCGACTCATCAGCCAATCATGTGGCAGCACTGCAGTGTATAAAAATCATGCAGGTGCAGGTCAGAAGCTTCAGATCAGACGTCAGAAAGGCGTAAAACTTGACTTTGATTGTTGATGTCAGACAAGCTGGGTTGAGTATTTCTGAAACTGCAGATCTCCTGAGATTTTAAACTCTCAAAGCCTCAGGACTCGAACTGGTTTCATGAACTTGACAATGAGTTCAGTGTACGTCAGTGGCCTCCCCAGCCACCAGATCTGAATCCAGCCAAAAAAAAAATCCTCTGGGATGAGGTAGAACGACAGGTTCTCAGTGTGAGTGTGCAGCTGACAAACCTGCAGCAGTGATGCTCAGTGCAACACTGAAGAGCTGATTAGAGAGTAAAGACAGGTAGACCCTTCCCAGTATAAGCACGTTGTTCCTGATATAGTGCTCTGTGAGTCTATTTGGTCTGGCTTAGTCTGGCTTAAGAGCAACAGACATGAGCGTCATTGTGTCGCGTTGTGTCATGTGACGTCTATAACACACACTGGATGTGACGTGAACTCAGGGTGGGACAAACAAAACGGCTGCTTGATGGGAACATTTCAGGAGAGAGCATAATAAATCCCTGATGGGCCAGTAGGTAGTAGCCTCATGTCTGGGGCTCAGCATTAGCCTTACTACTGATTAGTATCAGTAAACAGTAGAAAATTGATGTTTGAAATTAAATAATCAGGTTCAAATTCAGCTAGATGGTGGATTTGGTTTCCAAGGCCTCCATTCATATAATAAAAAGATAAAACAATAAAAGTGCTCCAGTGAAAATAAAAAATGTTAACTAGCAATATGAGAACAATGAATAAAGAGATAATAGTTAATAACAGACTTTCTACAGATCTTATTTCACAGCTTGAATATTAGTGTGATGGCAGCTTCACTGAGGCTGATTCTGATGCGCTGTATTTTATTTTTCCTGGATAATGTGTGTTTCTTACCTCTCACCAGAGAAGCTATAAAAGAAGATGTGCTATCATAGTAATGAAGCTACAGTGGCCTGGATGTTCATTCCTGAAAACAGCGTTGTTTCAAGTTTTTGGATTTGTATAGAAAACAGTGGATGTGGGTGTTTTATATATCACCTGTGTGTGTGTGTGTTTGTGTGTGTGTTGCACTTGAAGAGTCCAGCCCAGATGATCTAGACTGATGCTGGACCCAGATTTTGAGCGGCTGCAACACAGTACAGCTGCTGACTTGAGCTAAATAATCTATCCATACATGCATCTCTCCACCTGCTTGACCTGAATAGGGCCTTTGGGGGGGGGGCATTTCCCAGCATGCATCGGGCCAGAGATGGACTATTAGTGCCAGGATATTCCAAAATGCACTACACTATATACAGACTAATGTTGACCTCAGTGACACCGACACATACTGAGTCACAGGGAGGTCAAAGGTCAGAGGAGTTCAGTGTTTTTCTGAGACAGTGTGGAGGGGGCGGAGTCAGACAACAGACAACTGTGATTGGTAATCTCTATTATTAGACCACAGATTATACTAACTGGAGCTACAACAAGCACTCTCTCTCCCCCTCTCTCACCCTCTCTCTCTTTCTCTCTCTCTCTTCCCCCCTCCCTCCTTTATCTGTGGATTATAATCCCAATCCCACAATCCCCTTCTGGATCAACCAATCATGTCCCACCAAATCCTGCACAGCCTGCTGGGTAACCTAAATGCAGTGGGTTGTATACATGTTTGTGTGTGTGTGTTAATCCCTGACAGTCTGTAATAGATGAACATCTGGTTTATCTCTCCGTGAGTCTGAAGCTTCCTGTCCAGGCAGGAAACAGAATCCAGCACCACCAATATTAGTTTGTTCATTTATTTATTGCACACTTACATGGGTAAAATTTGGATTTTTAAAAATAAAATATTTTTATATATCTATTAATATTTTCCATGATAACAATTTTTTTAGGATCTATCTTCAGATCTCCAGTGATGTTCATGTCTGGGTCTGTGAGTCGCTCTAAAAGCTTCGTCTGGTGTTTTTTTGACGTCGTTTATGGTGGATTTTAACATTTCCTTTGGATCTTTGACCTGTTGTGCAAGTGAACCTCCTTTCTCTGCCACTCAGGACATTTGCATCCAGAATCTGTGCCACTGCTGCCACACAACCCCCCAAAGCAGATAATTTCCACACCCTTACTTACATGCGTACACAAGGAGGGGATCCATTAGCGCTTTTCCACATGACATCATGACCATTAATTTTTTCCTTGTGTTGTTTTAGCATTAACGTTTGAAGAGCAGGTCTTTTTATGTTTTTTTTGCTTCTTTCCTCTTCAAAAATCATATTTAGCCTGTGCTGCCCCAGACAGACATTTTGTACTTTTGCATATCGCTCTACATCCTCTCTTCTTCTCCTTCTTCTTCTTCTTCCTCTGTGAGTTCAGTGTCAGTTCTCAGACAGTGGAGGTGCTTCATTAGAGCCCGGGGCCCCATGAGCCTGCACCTTTTGTTAACGGTATCAGTTAGCACAGGAGAACGGTTCAGGCCTGGATTTTAGTGCGAAAGTTTCACCTTGAAGAGAAAGTGTCAGGTCCTGATGGAGCGGAGCAGCTATTTAAAGACAGAACAGAAGTCGCAGTGTCCTGAAGTGAAGGTTGGACGGGCAGAATAACCTCACTGTACCTCCCGCTGTGTGTGTCCGTGTGTGTGTGTATGTGTCCTAATCCCTGCTGTGGTATGTAAACCATACAACATGATGTCAGTCGTGCACATGAGAGGATTAAAATTCACACGATCACACTCTACATCATTTCCTGAGCGTGATCCAAATGAAATCCCTGATTCTGTCAAAGTGTATCTGTTCACACTGAGAGCTGCAGACATGGAATCAGTCATCAGTAATCACTCATTGATAAACGACCACGCTGAATCGTATTAACTGAGGGGATTAGTGTAACCTCATCTCTAAATGAGACGATTGTTAAATTACTCTCTCAATATTGAAAACTGACCCACTGACAAAGGAAAACACTTTTTAGATTAATTTTTTTTAATGTGAATGATCCTTATTGGTGCTTAACTCTTCCACTTCCTGAGGCTTTTTCACAATAAAAGCCTTAGAGGTAGTAGGAGGTGTTGGGGTAACATCAGCAGTGACAGTAGCTGTAGCTGATGCGTATGTGGGAGAGTGAACAGTAAACAGTGAGATTAGTATCAGTGAGTTTGAATTACAAACAGTGACAGTGCCCGATCCAGCTGAACGGAGCTGAACCTGACAGAGCAACAGATAAACCACGACACTGTTGGACAGAGATGTAGAAGATTTTTTTTTAACTTTTTTCATTTTATTGGACAAAAATCCTTCAGAGACGACCTGGAGGAGGATGTGGACGGAGAACAGAGAAACTGCAGGTCACCTCTTAATCTGTGTGCATGTTGTGTGTGTGTGTGTCATAGTTTCCTAGTGGACCAACCACAATTACATCATTGGTTGTGTGTTACTACAAGCACTTCCTTGACAACCAGAAAACAGACAGACAGAAAGCTGGACTGTCTACAAACCTGTGTTTCCACCTGTTTGGATCAGTTCGTTCTTTCCATTTGGCAAACGCGGCTCCTTCATCGCTGCCTCGAGTCTTTACCACTTCCCTGATCCCCTCTTAATTTCACCGAGACTGAAACTGAATTTCTTTTCTTGATCTAATATTTGACTTTGCTTCCAACACATTCCTCCTGGTTCGTTGACTCTGTGGTTAAAAGGCTTCTTAAGGCTACAGGAAGGTCCTGACAACGAACTGGGAAACCCAGTCAGCAGTTTGTCAACACACATGTGAAATACAGGAAATAAATCCAGACACAGAAATAAACCAAAGCTAAAGTCCCGTCTCCGGTATCTGGAACAAAGATGTGTTTATTTCAGTTTTAACTTTAACTTTATTTCAGTGTGTAGTCTACATAGGGCTCACACTAATGTGGCCTATATCGAGCTAAGTCATGGAGTAAGTGTCTCCATGTCAGGACTGTACATAACGCCTTTGGTCGCTGCTCAAGCGGAAAAACATGCTTGTGGTTTCCTGCATTTAAGTTGGTGTAAAGCAGGAATATAATGGACCTTTTATTAAAAAATGGGCTCATTTCACATATCAGTGGCATAAACATTACCACTGAAATTGTGTAGATTTAACAAATCTTGATGAAATCCAAACAATAAGTCATTTCAGGAAAAGTCTTTTCCCCCCTTTTTTTTTTTTTTTTTTTACTGCTGGTGTAGTTATTGTGTCCTTTCAGTGTGGGTCAGTGTGTGTCACATGGTCCTCCATTGTGCGACCACTACTCCAAACACAACACAACAATAGCTGTGTCCCAGTTCAGAGGGTGAATTATTTCTAAGGTTACTTTAAATGTGGGTGAGAAATGTGGCTTCAAAGGCTCCAGTGCGTGCCGTGAACCCTTCATGGCCCGACCTGGCCAATGATTTAAGATTTGATATTGATTATGAAGATAAAGTTAGGTGTTGGTTGCTAGGTGACAGTCAGAGTCAGTTTAGTAGCCATTTGCAATTGAACCACATTTGGGAAGTTGTTTACAAGAGGTCAGCATGAAGACAAAACACACTTGGCGAAAATACTATATAGAAAGATAATTATGAAGAACAATATAAGTAAAAAAAAAAAATGTAAATATATAGTGCATAATTTACAGTTACAAAGACAGACAAACATGATGCATAAAAAGCATGATAATTAAGGGCTGTATGATAATTATGAAATTTGACGATCATCTTAAATAAACGGTGCAAAAATAATTAAGTGCGTATTTAACAGTTGTTCAAGCTACACACAACAGAGAGGGGAAAAAACCCTCCAGCTTAGCTTTGCTATTGTTACATATTGATAAAGGCTCGTTTCTCTTTCACCTTCCCCGGGCTGGGACGCAGCTCAAGACAAGTGCATCAGCTAACAGCGTCCTCAGGAAACACAGTCTGTGCACTTCTGTGATTGAATTCTCTGTATTTGTTGCTTGATTCGTCCGGTCGTGTGATATAATATCACATTGAAAAGGATGTTTTCTCTGTTTGATTGGGTTTTATTTTTTCATGGTGCATTGATGTCTTTCGTGACTACAGACGGTTGACACAACACAACACAAATTCAGCCTGGTTTCTGTGTGATGATGTGTCTTGTACAAATATTAGGTCAGAAAATATCTATAAATTGCAGCAGTGATGAAATGATATAGAGCGTGCATATTTTATTCTGCCAGTTTTCATCTGAGATGTGCTTTAGTTCAGGTTGTATTTGTGTTCGTGTGAGGAAAATGTGCGTTGGGTTGTGTCCTGAATCCGGTCTGTCAGGTAGGCCTCCTCCCAACAAGCTCAGTGTTTCATTTGTGGTTTCAGGTCAGAGCTGCTCCAGTTTATGTTTCGAGGTTAGAAATGAAATGGTTTGCTGAGACTTGAACTTGTGGAGGCTGTTGGAGGTCACACACAGCCTGGGAGGAGGCTCTGCCCGAGAAAACGTCTTCAAATAGAAACAAGGCACGAGCCAGATGTGGCTGCGTTTGTAGGGAAAGTGCTTCTGTGATTCAAGATTTGGTCTTATTTAGCTTATCGCTGGCTCTCAGGATTATTATGTTATAGGAAAAAGGTAATTTGTGTCTTGTTTGGAACCATTTTCTGCAGATACATATCAGTGTGTGTCACTTCATGTGGAGTTTTCACCAGTTTCCTGTGATTGTGCGCTCTCAGATTCAGATTCCTGCAGGGACCGACACACAAACATCAAACTGTATCTACTGGTTTGTTTCAGCATCTCTGGTGCTGTCGGCCACTGCTCTGTGTACTGTATCTGTGTGTGTGTGTGTGTGTGTTTGACCACTGTCATTACCAGCTATTGGCCTCAGGGTGAGACACGGCCACTCTTAGACCTCTCTCTCTGTCTTTTCACATCTCCATTAGTTTCTTCGTCTTCTCTTTCCCCCAGGTTACTGTGTGTGTGTGTGTTGTACAGCCTCTCAGGGAACAGGGACATACATTAGTGCCCCCCACCCCCACCCCCTGTGTCTCCTTCTCTTTATCTTTTACACCAACAAGACTCAGGGCTTTGGACCGATCGGTTGAGCTGCTTGTTTTGTCCCCTTGTCGGCATAGCGATAGCGTGCCACCAAGGAAAAGACAAGATTAGACAAAATATCTGATGCCGAAAACCTCGGCTCTCCGTGTTCAGTGATTTTTCTGTTGTGTCAGACAAAGTTGAAGGGTCGAGAACGACAGTTCATAAAAGCCTCCACACGCCACTGAGCAATCACACACACACACACACACGCTGCAGTCGCCTGTTAGTTCCTGAAAAGCTGACATACATTTGGAACATAAAAGGTTTTCTCCCAACAAAAATCAAACGGTGTCAATGGTCGTACAAGATGGCAGGAGGAGCTGGCAGTGGTTACATTGGTCGATCTGCTCTGCTAAGGAGACGGTTTTCCCCTTTGAGATAAATAAATCTATTATATATTTGTCTTAACAGTGAAAAAGATCTGCTGTAATAATGAGATGAGTTTCTCTTTTGACGTACGTCCATATTAATGAATGAATAACTGACCGATTGACTGAATAAATTAATGAATAAACAAAGGAATAAATTAATTTATTACCTCAAGTAGGTTTGTACATACTTTATATCTACATCGACGGAAACTGGCTTGACGGGAGAAGTTTAAATTTGGCACAGACATTCACTCGGACTCGAGGGTGAACTGTTTCGATTTTGAGGTCAAAGGTCAAAGGCCTGTAGCGACCTCACAAAACTCTGAAAAACCTAAACCATGTGAATCCAATATCTGTGTAACACCTTGAGGCATTTTCTTTGAATTTGATGCAGAAACACTGAAAAGAATTTGGTAACTAAAGGTCAAAGTTCAAATTGACAGTGACTTCACAAAACCTGACAACTGCACAAGGTAATATCATTTTATATTTAACACAAATGTTTGTTTTGACTCAAGGATAGGGATAAGAGGTCAAAGGTCAGGGTCATGGTGTTGGCAGAAAACACTTTTTAGCCATTACTCTAGATCTGTTTAATATTTATATGCCTCTGGATAAACAGTGATGTCACCTGAAACTAATCCGAGTGTCGGAGAAAGACGACCATGAGGTGGTTATTCTGGTTTTTGACTAATTTAGCAGCTGCATGTTATTATAGGAGGAACTGTGTGGTAAGTATACAGTCATAGCAGAAACCCAATGTAGACTATGATTATATAATTATAGCCTGAACATTAGGTCTCCCTAAACTAAATATAGATTAGATTTATACTAAGATGAAATCAAACCTTGTACTACCAACAAGCAGGCAGGTGAGGCCCCCTCCTGATAATAAACACTGGTAAAAGGTACAAAGAAAACAGTAGGAAACAAAAACAGGTTGCAGATTCATTGGGAAAACAGGCTGGCACATTAACAAACAAGCTGCTGGCAGATATATATATATATATATATATGGCAGCGCAGGTGACGAGGGACCTGGGTTCAGGTGTGAGAGCGAGCAGAGAAACTCACGTGAGTAGAAATAGAAAACAGGTGAGCAAGTGGAAACAGGGACAGAGAGAAAGTCCAAGGACATGTGGTGAGCGGGAAAACGCCAGTTTGATAGATGTGGTGATGTGGTCAGGTGAGTAGATGTTGGTCGACAAAGATGGACGACAGCAGGTCTGTCACACACAGGTGAGGTCAGCAGCGTGGCCTGAGAGAAATGATGGAGAGTGTTTACCATGGAATGACATTAAAGACCGACACTCAGAGAAGTGTGTATTTACTTACTCTGTGCTGAGTCTCTTTGAAGTCTTAAAATATAGAAGCTTTTACTTGTTCAGGTTGTCGAAGCACTGACCTGCTTTTATCCTGCCGAAGAAATTATTTCAGCTTCTCCTCTTCAGTCAGGAATCACATTGTTGCTTCTTTGTGTGTGTGTGTGTGTGTGTGTGTGTGTGTGTGTGAGTGTGAGAGAGAGTGTGTGTGTATGTGTGTGGGGGATTATAACCCACAGCTGCTGGCCTCTCTGATTACTGACTGCCTGGTCAGCCTGGATTAGACTCTCTCACAAACACACGCACACGCACACGCACACACACACACACGCACACACACACGCACACACACACACACACACACACATTACAACAGAAAAAGGTAAATACACATATTTCATTTCATTTTGGGTGCTGAATACTCAGTTCACTGACTTGCTCTTTCTTTGTCTGCATCTTAATCTTTGTATGTGTGGATGTGAGCAAGTGTGTGTCTTCACCTTTGTGTGTGTGTGTGTGTGTGTGTGTGTGTGAGAGAGAGAGAGAGAGAGAGAGAGAGAGAGAGAGAGAGAGAGAGGTGTGTGTGTGTGTGTGTGTGTGCGTGTGTGTGCATTTTGTAGCTAATTCATCACAGTGGCAGATTAACCAGCTGTCTGCAGAACATAAAGTCGACTACTAACAACCAGCTGAGAGAGACAGAGAGAGAGGGGGACAGAGAGAGAGAGAGAGTGAGAGAGAGAGAGTCAGGTAGAGATGAAAAGCAGCTGAGTCACCTGGATAACAAAACGTTTACCGTGTCGTCTCCATTAATTACCAATGTTCCTTACACATTTTCATACTGTTTGTGGAATTACCCTAAATACTACATTACCCATGAGCCTCAGTGAAACCAAAAGATTCAAGGAGCAAGAAAAGTCAAACTCAAATCAGTCTCTCATTCCCTGATTCACTTTTTTTGAATACTTATCTCTACTTATAATTTAGCCTTATCACTGACAGCTGAAAGTGTTATCATATAGTATTGTTATATTTTCAGTTGTTGTATTATAAAAATGAAACCATCTCCTATCTCCTCCTCCGTGTCTGTTCAGAGCCTCCAGTCATTGCCACACAATTGTAAACTCAGCACAGACAGAGATTATACTGAGTTAAAATCAAAGAAAAACTATGAAAATATTGTTTTTATATACAATGTGTGATAAAGCAGAACAACTCATAACAGATTAGAGTATGAATGTCATTATACTGTATAGCGATAGTAAACTGAGGAGGCAATGGAAATTTTATTTAGCCAAAATAAAACAAATACAGGCTCCACCACTGGCTTCATTATAGTTGTGTACTGAAACAGGCAAGTGAGGAAATAATTTTTGAATTGAATTGAAAACCTTAATTGTCATTGCACATTTAAAATACAGCAAAATTGGGAGCACCACTCCGCTGTGGTTTATTCAATAAATACACATGAATAAGCACCAACTCATCTCATCTTCTAAGGTGTGAAAACTATTCAGTTTGTACAATAAATTATAATGAAATTGTTAGAAAATGATTTACTTTTAGTTGTTGTTAACAATCATCATGTTCGGTAATTGCAAGTGGTTATATTTGCCACTGCACATCAGTTTTATAGTCACTGCAGGTCGACTCTTCAGGTGTCGAGCAACAGTCAAGGCAGTTTTATTTATAAAGCCCAGAGTTATAGATTTGCTTCAGTCAGCGCAGGTTCAGCTGGTTTGTTGTTGTTGATACTGGAGATATGAATATGATTAGGTTTTACAGTAGTGATGTAATACGTAGGTCATGACCAAATCTGTGTCTATGTGTGTGTGTGTGTCCAGTGTAAGGTCATGTGACTGGGCAGAGCTGAAACGACAACAGATGGACACAGTCATGGAGTGACCCCCCCGCCCCCAACACACACACACATGCACACACTACACTAGAAACACACACACACACACGTTATATGTCGTCTTTCCTCTTCCTCCTCTTACTCATTATTTCATCACTTCTGTCCCTGCAAGCGTTTGATGCTTCACACTCATGCATCTGGTGTCATTCAGGCCTCGTACCTGTCTGTCTGTCTGTCCGTCTGTCCGTCCCTCAGTGAGCGTGTCTCTCTGTGATCATTGTGTTATTGTGTGATTGTGTTGGATCGCTCTGGATTTTCACAGTTTTCGTGTAAATTCTGTGTTTTTTGGGTTTTTTTTCTCGATACGTCCTGGAGAAAACAATTATCTGCTGATGACAGATTTGGTGTGTGTAGGAAATCCCATATGTATTAATTACCTTGTTACAGCAAGTCACAACAGAAAGCTGCACATTGAAATTCATCAGTGATTGAGCTACATAACAGCATTTGGCTGTGGAGGTTTGATGATGTAGTGACGACTCACAGAGAGGCTGTAGCTCACTTTCTATATTCTCTGTTGTTAGTCAGACAGTTTTTTCTATTTTGTGTCAAGCACGTACAAGTGCCCAGCCCACATAGACCCCAAAAATATACTGTTGCAGGCACGAAACATTTGTCAAGACGTTAACATAACCTTACACAACACTGTTTGATGTTTTACAAATAATGTAAAAAGATTGAGTTTCTTTTTATAATCATCCCTTCAACATCATAACAAAACAAATCATAAAGGAAGTTCATTTAATAAAAAGTATACCTCTTAAATCATTACACAATTAACAATAAAATATGAAATAATCATTGTTTTCAATCTGATCTAAATCACAAACAATACTTCTTTACTCTGCTGTGCTGTTAACTGCCCCCTGGCACTTTGTTCTCAAGACTGTAGATGATTTCATCCAGTAACAGAGATAAATCTCTCAGCTCATGAGGATTTAATTCATCATTATGTGTGAGCATCTGGTGTACTGCTTCACTGGGTCTTATATCATTTCTATAACCCATAACCAGGGATGAAGACTCCTCTCAGCCCCTCTCAGCTCCTGGAGAGTGGGCAGATCTTTGCCTTCGGAGGGATGTGTCAAGAGCTCATGGACACGCCCACGCCCACGAGCATCAGTCTTCCCGTCCAACAGACTCCGTCTCCAGGTGACTGACGTATTTGAGTACTAGTGCACTCCATTTTCTCCTCTTACTCCACTACATCTCTATTATTTTCTCCCAAGGTCAGACTCATCCTTGTTCTTTTATCCCATAACCCATCCTTGTTGTTGTGTCTCAGGTCAGAGTGGGGCCTACTCGCTCTGTGAGGTGTGTAACCTGCAGCTGACCTCCGATGCTCAGGCACAGCTGCACTACAACGGCCGGTCTCACCTCCGCAGGGTGAGGCAGCTGCAGGCAGGAGAGACAGGACAACATGTGGCAGGTACAACACACCCACTACTGCCATGTCACCGTATTAGCAGTAGTATCCTCATGAATGGATTGGCAACTGATGGCTGATGAGGCAGTAAAAAGAGTGAGAGTCCAGCATGCTAGGCTAGCAGGTCTGAGCTTCTTACTCTCTCCTACTCTGTGGTAGAAACTTTGTCGCATAACAATAACAAGTATTGTCAACTGGACTCATTATCATATATCTCACCAAACTAAGATTAAGTCAGTCAGGGCTCAGGGCCTAAGAGGCGGGAGGGAATTGGGCCCGGATCTGGTCCCGGTCCCGATACCGATCCTGATCCCGATTCCGGTTCGGGTTCCGGTTCCGGTCCCGGTTCGGGTCCCGGTTCCGGTCTCGGTTCG
>OMNW01015082.1:0-13377 GCA_900303245.1 Selene dorsalis
GTCGTTTGAGGCTCAAGGGGAGGTCTGAGGGATTAACACACGCAGCTGACTGCAGAGGTTCGACTCCCAGTGCTTTCACATTACTGTCAGCTGAGGGCCCAACACCCCGGCCTGTGTCAGGAGGACTAACAACTGGTTACTGACATCGAAGAAGCAAAACAAGACTCAGATATAGCCTGAAATGAGGAGAACAATATATCACAGTGGACCAAACCAAATAGTCTCTAATCATTTACCTTTGACCTCTAAAATCTAATCAGTTCATCCTTTAATCCCAGTGAATGTTTGTGCCAAATTTGATGAAATTCCCTCAAGGCATGAATGGGACAGACAGTCCGACCAATCAGAGCGGAGCAACAGATCAACCAACAAACCGTCATTGTGACCTTTGACCTTTAACCACCAAAATCTAGTCAGTTCATACTTGACTCCAGGTGAAAGTTTATGCCAAATATAAAGAAATCACCACAAGCTGTTACCAAGACATCATGTTGATGAACCAACGGATAAACCAGATCAATTATCATCTGATTATTGATTATCTGACACTGGTGGGGAAACAAAAACAAAAAAAATCATTGCGTAAGCAGCTGCTGGTCCTCGTGACCTCGCACTTCTCTCCCTCACCTCGTTGGGGTTTTCTGTGGGGAAGTCCTCCACTGGGGGGATGATGCCCTGGGCAATCAGCTGACCGTAAGAGGGAGGGGCCTGCTGCTGGATTAGCTCCGCCTCCTGACGGCTGATTGGAGCAAACAGGCTGCAAGAGAACAGACATGTTAGGATGCGTTCAGAGACACCAACTACAAGCGTGTGAAAGTTTTCATTGTAGAGGCTCCCGACAGATTCTTATACCGGATAATAACACATTCATCACATGAATAACAGATAGATAAAAAATAAGCAGCTCAGTGTTTACAGCAGTAAACTGGTAGTTTCAGTGTGATGTGTGCTGGCTGTGAGAGCTGCTGTCTGGTTGTGTTGGCAGCAGCTGAAGGAAAACAACGTCTGCCTCTTGTGACTCACTCTGTCAGATTATCAACAAAACCTGGCTGCAGTGATCATAAAAAAATGTCTGGGAATCAAAACGTGCTCCAGCTGAAGTGAGTGCAGATACGGCGTTGGTGAAAGCCTACAGGTGAGGCGGCAGTCACCTGTACTCCCGTGTCCTGAGCGAATACAGTTTACAGGTGCAGCCCATGGCGATCACCAGCAGGAGCCCGCACACCAGGCTGCCGACCGTTGCCGCGGTGATGACCTTGCGGGGCAGGATGACGGTGCAGTTGAGCTCGTCCGTGCCGTCCCTGCAGTCCACCTGGCCGTCGCAGCGCCAGCTCTCAAAGACACACCTGCAGACAGCAGCACCAGCCAGGTGGTGCATTAGAGTGAGCAGGAAAAACACAAGAGAGAGAGACAGAGAGAGAGAGAGAGAGAGAGAGAGAGAGAGACAGAGAGAGAGAGAGAGAAAGAGGGAGAACACAATGTGAGGCCTGCGGGATAAACAATAAACCATGATACACAACTGTATCAGAATCTATAAAAGATATATTATTGTTTAATGCTTGAATGAAACATGAATCAGAGTTGTTCACAACAGAAAACAGACACATTACACATTCTCAGGCACATTTCTTCATCTGTTGTGTGTATTATTTTTTTTTAAATCATTACACTCTAATATAATGTACATTTTAACATTTCAGTACAACACAACTGTAAAGCCACAGAATAAACAGAATTCAGGCCTCAAACTTGATTTCAAATGCCTTTAACCTCTCTCATGTTGAGCTCTCTGCACAGTGCACACACCCTCTGACTCACTCTTCTGCAGTAAACAGAACACACCTTGCTCTGAACCAACCTGACCACAATGAAGACACCGAACAGTGAGAAAAACAATCAATAAAAAAAACTAAATCACAGCAGCTGAGCAGTTACTCAATGAGCCTTAAAGAGAGACTGTTTTGTTTCTGTCAATAACAAGGATTAAATACCCACAGTGCTGGAGCTGAAAGGACTTACAGATGAAAGGGTTGAGCATCAGCAGCTCCATGGCAACTGAGGAAAATCACTGTTTCTGTAGCGCTGCTGTCGTCAATGACATAACGGTCATCAGAGTGGAAATCAATGGCAGAACTGACCTGTCGCTGTCGCAGTGGAAGGTCCCCGGCTGACACACGGTGCAGTCCCTCTCGTCGCTGCCGTCGGCGCAGTACAGCTGGTAGTTGCATCTCTCCGTGACCGGGTAGCACAGCGGTCTGCCGGCGAAGTGGCTGGACGCCACCGCCCTCTGTCCCGCCATCCCGCAGGCAAACTGGTTCACGCTGCAGCCCTTGCACCCCTCCTCGTCTTTCCCCGTCTCTGGACAGTCCCACTTCCCATCGCAGCGCTGCTCCTGGGTGAAGCAGCCTCCGGACGGGCCCCCGCACCGGCCTTCCCACGGAGGGCAGTAGCTCCCCACATGGAACGTGGCGTTAAACCCGCTTCCCTCCGAGCCGGGGAGCGTCTCGTACGTCATCGACAGGAGACCGGTGTGTGATTCCACTTGTACTGATTTATAGTTGGAGGCGCTGGTTATCTGTCAAAATGCAGGAGAGGAACGTCTTGTTAGTATTAAAAAATGTTTGCACTCTAACAAAAGTCTGAGCAAATGAAGCAAACTCACAATTTTGATCACGTCTCCATTGCCTTGCTCTCTGTTGTAGACTGTGAGTCTATCGCCGGGCCCCAGCACCAGCTGCTGCAGGTCCAGTCTGAGGGGCCTCGAGTCCTGAGGGTCCAGAGTCCAGACACAGTACAGAGCAGGACCCCGGAGGGCCGGAGGGGAGAAGGTCCCATAGAAGGTCTGCAGGAGGCCACCGCAGGGCCACTCGATGGGAGTGGGCGTCGCAGCCAGCTCCTTGTGATTCTGCAGCGGCTGCTCTCGATCCACCTGGGCCTCCTCCTCCGCCCCCTCCTTCAGCAGCTCCCACAGATCAGAGTCAGGATCCATCTCAGTCAAACTCTGAGTCTTCTCTGTGGTCTTGTGTTTCTCCGAGTCCCTGTCGTCCTTTGCGTCTGGATAATTTTCCCTCTCGGCCTCTTGGTGTTGTTTCGGAGGTTCTGGGGTTTCAGCCTCTGTGTTGCAGCCCTGTTCGTCAGTGCCGTGGCTGAGACCTTCACCCAGACACTCCACCTGACCGTTACAGCGCCAGGAGAGGGGAAGGCAACGACCCCCTAGGCATTCAAAAGACGTCACCGGGCATTCACCGGAGTCTGAAGGTGCAGAAACAGAAAGGGGAAAAAAGAAATAAAGACCATTTGATTGTAATGAGAGAACGACTTCTTAAACAAAGGATGTTTAAGAAAATTAAAAATAAAAACATGGCCTCATACCTCTGGCATAGCTCAACAGAAACGATGACACGGGGAACAGATGTGGGAGGAAGTGGTGCATCACTGTAATATTTCCCCCTGGGAATTCCATGGGCGGTGGCAGCTTGGAGCCACAGAGGACCATCGGCTCACCGCCAGCAGATGATTTTATAGACACCCATTCCTTCCTACACCGGACTGAAAACTGGGAAAAGCTGAAAAGATATGTGAAATTAACCAGCAGCCTTTCTTTAAGAGACAGGGCAACACTGTTAAAAAATGCACAACAGCTAGTCTGTAAATGTTTACAAGACATTCAGCTCAATTAAGCCTCTAATCCCAGAGAGTGTGCCGTATCTGATCTGCAGTAATTAAGGTCTGGTGTCTTTGAACTGTGGTCACAATATCCTGTGTGTCTGGCTCTTGAAAATCCCTTAGCCTCTGTACCTGAGAACAACGGGCTCTCCTTCTGAGCCCTTGATGATCCAGCAGTCGTAGGTGGAGCCGAAGCGGTAGGACCAGCTGTGGTAAGCAGAACTCCTGATCTCTCCCACTTGGCTGTCCAGGACTTGAGGGGAATGCCCACAGTGGGCTGAAGGACAGAAAGACAAGAAAGGGGCAAAATGTTATTAAAGTTTCCAGTGTAACTGTATTAAGCCTCATACCTATTTTCAAATTACAGATAAAAATAGTTTAGAGAAGTAGTAAAGTAAGTGATAGTTCTGCTAAATATGATCTGCTCAGGCTGATATCCTCTTTCACGATCACTGTGATGTACTGCAGGTTACAGGAAAAGGATGAAACAAGGATGTGACATTGAAAAAAACTTTTTCCTGACACCCAGAGACACAACATGAAGCAGAACGCTGACTGGTTTGTGTCCTTACCAGAGCACAGAGCCGACTCGAAGCGGCTGCACGCTGCAGAGGGAAACAAACAAAAAAAAAAAAACTGAAGACTTAAAAAGGGTAAAACTAAAATGTCAGAGAGGCGCCATCTCAGCAGCTTTTGTTCAAGAAGACTTCACCTGCAGAGTGAAGGAAGAGACGATGAATAAACAGTGTGTTTGAAACTAGTCAAACCTATTAGATTATAACTCCATTAAACTGCTGCTTTCAAAACAACACAATATCACTTTGTGGCATCCTAACCACAACATCAGAGCACAGATGAACCATACAGACATAAAAAAAACTACTTCGGGTGGATTTGGCCTCTCTGTACCTTTCTGTAAATCTACAACTAATGTCAATAATTCACTGGTTGCAGCATACCAAATGTAAACATTTACTGCCATCTTAATATATTTGGGTTTAAAACCAAAATGAAATCAGTCTGAATATGTTGACTCATGCTGTGGAAACTCAGGCATTTCTTTACTTTATGTCTGTCTGATCTCAACTATATGCCATCAACTTAATAATAATACTTGAATGCCCCTATTTATAATAAGTATAAGTTGACAGACTACCTAACATCCTAATCTAATTTGTTGCGTTAGATTTGCATTGAAATGCAGTTGATTTCCAACCTGATTTAATGATCTGCTCCTACACTGAATATTTTAAACACATACTTATTCGCTTGATGAGAACATATCACGAGTTGCCGCAGTTAATGCATCACAACACACGTGAATATTGTTATATACTGAGCAGTAAGAGTCTATCACTACGACTGTATCAGTTCCACGTCGTAAATACGGTTATATAAGCAGGAAATGACTGTATAGCTCTTGAATGCCGAGGTTATTTTGATCTTTGACTCCGTGTTTACACGCCCTCGCACAACACAAAACTACACAATACGATTTCCTTCCTTTAAGCTTCTCAACAATGACGCCAGGATCGCCACCATTTCCCGAAATATAAATAAACAGTTTCAGAGTCTCGATGTAATCCCAACTACTGGAATAAACACCAAAGAAATTTCCAGTTCGGATCAATTAATACCTCGCGACGCTTCTATTAGAGCTTAGACTACGTCCCGAGATAAAGCGGTGCGTTAAGTTTCGGTTTGGAGCAGAAGGAAGCGGCAGCTGCTTGCCTCATTTAGACGTTTAACAGTTAGCCTCCTGACGAGCTAACGGCTAACACCCGACACCCTCTCTTCGTCTCCTCGCTTCTTCTAGGCCGCGACACCGCAAGAAAACGGCTTCCAGCACGACACTTGGTATTTAGGTACTCGAATAAATCATAACACGTTGGTTACAAGCGGCAAAAAGGCGATAAAATGACATTTAAAAGGCGGGGAGGGAGCGAGCTGAGTACGTTACCATGTCAGTCGGCCTTTCTTGTTGACAAGTTCTGAGCTACTTCCGTATGTTTTAGCTCGTGACGCAAGGGGCGGGGCTTGTGATGTCAAATTGTTTTTCCTTTCATTCATAAAAAATGTACATAATTTTACTTTCAATCAAATTTTCTAGACTTTATTTTAATCTTACTTTAAACAATTCTTATTAATACATTTGTATAAACTGTGGTTAACATCCAAAAGGAGTCTGAGAAGTGAAATGTGTGTTTCTTAACACAAGGTGTCAGTGTCATACATTAGTTTAAGTCACAAAAATGTCACAAGGTCTTCTCAATGACTTAGTACATTTACATTCAGGTTCTGTGTTTATGAATTTCACATAGAGTGTTTTGATTCAATGTGAATCTATAAGTATATTTTACCAATGACAGCAGCTGTTGAATACATATTCACATTCTTCACATAAAGATGCCGAGTGGACATGTTTGAACTGAAGACATTAAAATCAGCTGTGAAAATCAAAACATGCACTTTGCTGAAGTTTTTACAAGTAACTATCAAGATTCCTGACATATTCGTAACCTTCCTGTTTATGATGCAGCTGTTTTTGGCAATCTGCAGAAGTGCTCCTCCTTTGAATGCTTGAGATAAATAGTCTACTTGTTAGATTGAAGAGGAAAGAAGATTAGATTTTCTTCCTTCTTTCACAAAAAAGCAAAGAACAGACAACAACAAAGCTAAACTGATTAAACATGTTTTTCCATGCCTCATCATTCATACCATGACCCCTTCAGATTTATCTTGTGACCCCTGGAAGGGTTCAACCACTTGTGCAAAACTGCATTAACAGTCCAATAGTGTCACATGGGTCACTCTTCTTCTCCTTATGACTGTAATATTAACTCCTTTCCAACATATTTCAGTACTTCTTCCTTCATCTTCCTGCTCTGAAAATAACTGTCTGATATAGTTTTTCCACAAAAAAAAAAAAAAAGTTCTGTTGCCTCATTAAAAATTCCTGAAGCTACATCTAGGTCAACTCCTCCTCTCTCCCTGAAAAATACAATTCCATCTCTGAATATGCAAATATTTTTCATTTCAAACACTTAAGTGCTGGGCTCCAGATGTCTCCTGCCTCCGATCTCAGTGCATGTGAGGTTTCAAGTTTCCATATCACACTCTCTGCATGATTGGCTCCTAACAAGTTGTGATGTCACAAAATCGTCCAGCTATTAACATTCAAAGAAGACACAGAGGAACTTGTACTTACACGCACAAACACCATCCTACACAGAAAAGGGTCGAACATACTTTCAGCTATTTTGATTGAAGGGGGAACATTTATGTAAAATGATAGTTGCCGAGGACAAAGTGTTGCCAGCCAGATGTGCTTGGATACATACAGTGTAAGTATTTATCATAAAGCAGAGCGACTTGGATCATCTTAGTGGGAGGAAATGTAGAATATTAGATCAATATCTTTTCAAAAAGTGCATATATGCATCTACTCTATCACGTTATAAAGTTTTATTTCACAACTCTAGTTGTCTGATTAGGATTTTGCAAAGAATAAAAAACAAAATTAGTTTAATGAGATATTGTCACAATATAAATGTTGTTAAAACGACATCACACTGATACAAAAAGCTAATTAGTATATGATCTGAGTACTTTTACTTTAAATACTTTTTAGTACTTTTTGTGACAGTACTTCAGCACTTAAGTAAAATCTGTCATAAACCACTTTAACATTTTTTATTTTATTTTTTTTTAACAATATATATCATTTTTTAACAGTGTGATTGAGTAAATAAAAAATCCCAGTGCTGATTCCACCATCTCTGCTCTTATCTGAATCATTAATCTTTACGCAGCCATGAAAAAAAAGTGACGTCTGCACATCTGGAGGAGGACCCAGAGGAAAATCCATCCACCTCTCTCTCTCTCCATCTCTCCCCTCTCTCTCTCTCTCTCTCTCCACGTCCACACACTCTCACAGACAGTCCCACTGTAGAGGCAAGAGGAAGCCAAACTATGAAGCTTTAGTTGAGTGAACAGCAGCGGAGTGTTTGCGGCAGCAGCAGCTGGTGGTCGCTGCGTCTTGACGCCTCGTTTCCTTCTCAGCTCTGCTCTGGAGTTCGCTTTTGTGAGTTCATGCGGGGTCTGATCACTTTTTTATTATTTCCTCTGCCACGTTTTTTTTTTAAGCTGCGCCGATCCGCATTGTTTTGACCCCCCCTCCCCCCTCCTCTGTCTCCCTGGTGGTTCACAGTCGGGACGGTGGGACTCGTGTTGTAGAGTGAGCTTTCTTTACTTTTAGTCTTTATTTTTTTTTCGGGGGGGCGGTTGTTAACAGACACCAGAATGCTGCCCCAGCTCCTCACAGTGGCCTGTGGTCTCTGCTGCTTTGGTTTTACCTCCGTCACTGCAAACGTCTTAAAAGCCGAGGTAAGTGGCATCAGAAACACCACTCATCCACCATATGAGACCATGCATATATGTACATGTGTGTCCATATGTGCAGTGTGTCATGCTTCAGTGCACTGTGTCCATTTTCTGAAGCTGCTGTGCGCTGCACTTTTATACGATTCTGCAGTAAAGAAGCTGAAGTTCACACCAGTCTGATTTTATATGTGTTTTCAGGCCCTTAATGTGACCCAGGAAACTGTAGTTTTGCTGTTATCTGTGTTGCTTGATAGGTTTTCTCTAATCTCAGTGGCGAGGGAGGAACTGTTTATATTCCCCTCCTGTTTATTCTCCCTCCCTCAAACATTCCTGATCTGTGGATTTTCCTCTGCTAAGAATTGTTTAAAAGATATGAAACTTTATCCAGAGGAAGAAAAAAAAGTGGCTTCTTGAAGGAGAAGGAGGAGGTGGTGGTGGTGGTGGTGGAGGTGGAGGGGGAGATCCAGCCATGCAGTGGGCAGTGTGCAGTTTAGAAAACCTCAGCTGAGCTGCTTTGTTCTGGGAGAGAAGGAGGAGGGGGGTATTGGAGGTGGTGGTGGTGGTGGTGGTTGGTGTGGGAGGAGGGGGGTGTAGACTGCACAGACAGGAGGCCGGGAAGTCGGGCTGCCTTCACAACAAGCTGCACTGGAGGAGCTCCATCTGGGAGATGTTACAGGCCTGAGGCGTCACAGCCGAGCACAGACACTAAAGTGCAGTTTAAGTCTCATCCAAACAACAGATTTTGTCATCAGGTCTCGTGCTGCTTCGTAAATGAGCGGTTTGTGAGCAGCACGGGCGCCGCCGGCCTCCAGTCCGTTTTAGATTGGTGGCTCTAAATGTATTCCTTCATCCCTTCATCCCCTGTTTGTCCTATAACATCAACAACCACCAGTCCAGTGGAAGTGGGGACATTCCTCAGAAAGAGGTCAGATTCAGTCATAGCAGCAGAAAACAGAGAAATGAGATGTTTCTCCGTCATAGGAAACTGATTCACAGTGAAGAATCAGAAAAAGTTCATTTCAGAGTAAGAAGAACTGCAGCACACACACGCAAGAGTGTGTGTGTCTTGCAGCTTTAGTAGGACACAGGATGCATGATGAAGTGAAGGAGGACCTTAGTCACTGACCACAAGCTGCTGGCGTGTGAGTCAAGCCAGACATGGTGGATAAGTCAGAGTGAGACGCCGCAGGCCGCTGCCCTCCTGCGGCGAGCTCACCGGCACCGTGATGAACTGTCTGTAAACAGAGTGAGCAAAAACACACGGCTGTTTACTGCAGCAGCCGTGGGGGGAGTGTGTCGGGTGTCTGCAGCAGCACCGTACAGGAAGATCACATCAGATCTGAAGTGAAAATCTTCCTCTGATGATGCGGGTTCACGTTGAGTGTGCGATTGCTGTCAGACGCACCAGTCAGTCCTGATGCAGGGGATAAGATTTTAATTATGGGCTGCGGGTTTACATCACCTGAGGGCTCGATACGAAGCCTGTGATCAGCAGATAGACGCGTCCGCCTGTAGAGAGAGAGGAGACGAAATAAAAACTTCATCAACTGGTGTGTGATGAACGTCAGTGGAGTTCCCTCACTGAGAAACCAGTGGGAGAAACTTTACTGGCTTCAGAGGAACTAAGGGGTTTATCAGTGTTGTTCAACATCTGAACAGCCCTCTCTCACTTCACTTAATCCAGGCTGAGTGAAAAAGAAAATCTACCTTCCTACATCTGTTCTCATTCTCCTTTTTCTTTTTTTTTTCAACTTAAATAAAATGCTTAGTTGGTCGTTGTGAGTGGAGGAAGTGGGCAGCAATGAAAACAACAGGCTCTAAAACAGGATCTCTCCATATCTGGTTAAAAGACATTTTGGAGATTTCCCGTTTGCCGTCTGCAGACACATGTCTCGTGATCGCAGCACATCTGGCCAAAAAAACACATCTGGGTCCAATTGTAGTTTATCTGGAGCTGAGTTGCTGTTGATGTAGGCATCAAAGAGGAGGCCTGTGGTCAGGATGGGGAGCACGCTGCTCTGACAGGCGGGCGGCTGTCACTCAAGAAAACGTCAAAGACGACCAGCTGGATCAGAGTTAATGAGAAACCGGTGGACTTCAAGGGACAGAGGGCAGCTTATCTCTGCTCTGTGGCTAAGAAAATGGTAGTCGCCGTGGTAACAAAGAAGACATCAAAGAGGGGAGACCTCCTTCCACCGAGAGATTAGGATTAAGAAACATTTCTAGCATAGTTTGGACCTAGTTCACATCAGAGCTGGAGGCACTTACTGACACTCACTCAAGTCTTACATTCAAATACAGGTAATGAAGTACTTGTATTTCCATTTTATATACAGTACTTCTACTGTAGTATTTAACTTCACCACACAACATTCATCTGTTCATTTCTACTTCATACAGAGTGCAGAATAGAGGACACCTGTGGTTCCTAGACCACAGTGCAGCGCTATGTCTACTTACTAGCTTCTTCTGGAGCTTTCAGCTGCATCTCACGGCCTTCATGAGCAGATGAAGTTTTCTCAGTTGTCAAGGAGACGCCTCAGATGTCATCATCGGATCCAACTTTTGTGCAGTTACAGCACTTTATGCGCTAAGATTAGGCCCTGTGGAACAATACAAGTGCATAATTAATGATGAGTTACATGTGATAATGAGTACTTTCACATACTATACTTTAATACTACCTCTCCCCATAACTGAGTAGTTTTACATTGTGGTAGTAGACGGTACTAAATACTAAATCCACTCACTTCAGAGGTTGTGTGAATTGAACTGTTGAATTAGCTCTATATGGTGCAAAATCACAAATCATACATTTGCCTGAAAGTGCTTCACTGCACTGTGCAGCAAAGCTCGGCCTCGGTCCTTTGACCTTCAGCTCAGAGGAGGAAAAACTCCCCTCAAAACAAGCCTTTGACAGGAAGCGATACCAAAATGTAAACAAAGTGCAGGTGAAAGTACTGAAGTTAAACATTGACACAAGGCAAAGCACAAAATTTTTATCAGTTCAGCTCTTCTAGTATTGAAAGTGAAAGTGCTTATCACGCACAAAGTATCATTATGGAGAAGCTTGTGTGTCTGGTCATCTCCTTTTGTCCAAATAATGACATAAAACACATAAACAGAGTCTATGCAGTTTATTCTATAAACATGTTTTAGCCTACAATATTATTTTACATCCTGTAAATGAAATATTAATCAGTTAGGTTGCTTTTTCACTCTGAAATGTGCAGTAGTTTTATTATAAAGCTATTATAAAGTATAGTAGTATAACATAAGATGCAAATACTCAAGTAAAGTACAAGTAGCTCAGACCTGTCGTCTGTACTGACTGATTTCTCTCTCAGTATTTATCAGTGTGCAGTTGGCAGGCCTCAGGGTAATAAGGTTTTGTCATACAACCATCCGGTGGTTGTATTATTTGACCTGTTTGACCCAGTGAAAGTGTAAATGTAGAAAAAATATTACACGTCGCCGGGTGTGAGTGCGAACCGAGTCGGAGGAGCCAAGAAAACGGAGGTGATGTGAGATTCAGCCCCTCATGAGCTGAATTCTCTGTTTTTTCCGTTGGCACCGAGCGAGAGGAACATCTGACTCAGTCGCTCAAATTTAAATTCAGCCATGCTCCTCGAACTCTCTTTCTCTCTCTCTGCTTTTCTTCTGCCACTCGTCCCTCTAATGTCTTTACCTCTCCTCCTCTAATGTAACTCTGCACTTTAGATCATCCTCTGCCGTCTGTCCTTCGGCCTCCTGTCTCTCCTCTTTCTTCCCTTAGCCCTGCAGGAATTTTTTTTTTTTTTTTTAAAGACTGGTTGATTTGCGATTTAAAAAAAAGGCTGTGAATCTTTCCAAGACACTGAATACTTTGGCATATAGTCACATTACTGCACTGAAAAATGTATACATGGTGGAATATGCACAGCAAACATAAGCATGACATCATTCGTAGATGTTGCATAAAAATAGACCAACACCCATATGATGCATTTACTAACGCAATGACAGTTTCACTTCCTGAAAATGGTGTCATGCTTTATTATCTGACCACAAATCTATAAAAACACAGGGGATTTTTTATTTTGTTTTTAACCCTCGTAGGAAGTCGTGGTTGTTTTTTCATTTCCAATGCAGACATTGGGGAAATAGCAACTGGGTGTCATGTGAATACGAATGAGACTGTGTGACAATAGATGGCACCTACAGCATGTCGCCCACAAGACACTGAGACATCCGGCATCAGCGGCACCAGTTTTCAGGAGTAGATTGCAAAAGTGAGACACTGTTCTGAACGCTCAAGTGTTTCAGTTTGTTTGTACCAACTGAACATGCACAATATCACCTGGTATAACTGCACAGTTTTAAACATGGGCCCTTCTGAATTATCTGTCCTTGGGGCCCCACCTTGAAGAGGATAACTGCATCAAAATCTAATTCAATTTTGTGTTTACATGCTCCCAAATCTATGCGTTTAATCAAATTACATTGGCCCAGGTAACTTCCTGGCATAGAAACTGACCTTGTGGGAAGTGGGAAGAACAGGGATGTAGGTTGTTTTCTTGATTAATAGGTTTATAGAATATTTGATAAAGTCCATTTTACTTTCTCCAGAGCCCAGAGCGAAACTATTAAACTTGCCTGTTCTAACCAGTGGACCTAAATCCCAAAATATTCACTTTCCTTAATTTAAAGACAAGAAAAAAAAGCTAATTCTTACATTTAAGAAGCAGGAAGAACACATCATTTACCACTTTTGACTTAAAATTGACATAAATTGGTGAAAAGAAAAAGAAAAAAAAGAATAGCAATCCAGTGGACTAATAGTTTTAGCTCTATATACATAGCAGTAAGGTCACAGTGGGGTCAGAGGATCCATGTATACATCCCTCAGCTCCACTGAAACAACCTGTTTACATCACGCTGGTTGTGTTTCACTGTCTGTGCATTATACATTCAGACCTCATGTCACTGCACACACACGCACACACACACACACACACTGCGCACAGACTCAGGGGTGTGTTTACCCAACCAGCAGCCAGCCCTTTGACCACACATGGCTGCGTAGCGAGGCCAACAATACCGGCCATGTACAAGTCTCAATAAATAGGAGCTTTGATGGTGGCTGCTGGGAATTCCAGGGAGGGAGGGGCGTAACGCTGGGATACCTGGCGTCCCAGCCGGAGGTGGTGGTGGTTGTGTGTGGAGTAAGTTTGGGAGCAGGGGCAAGAGAAGTGGAGGTCTTGACGGTGTGGGGGAGGCTTTTTCATGGGAGTGTTTTTATAGAAGCAGACGCGTCACCACACTGGAGCCACAGGACACACTAGCAGC
>OMNW01015085.1:0-19874 GCA_900303245.1 Selene dorsalis
TTTACAATACTTGTTATTGTTATGCAACGAAGTTTCTACGACAGGGAGTAAGAAGCTCAGACCTGCTTAGCCTAGCATGCTAGCATAGGAACAGTAGGCTGGACACTGATAATTCTCATAAAAGTCAGGACAAATGGTCTCTGACCATCCAAAGTTACTACAGCTGACTGGATATACTGGTGAAGTTGACTCTCACTCTGGTGGTCCTGAGGACATCACACACATTGAGATGATGTGCTGTACATATGATCCCTGCCCTATAGCTACTGATAGTGGAGCTGTGCTTTCTTTTAGCATGCATCTTACATATGAGCCTTATCTGACAGAGAGGCCAGGCGAGGAGAGCAAATTATAAAGACAGTGGATAGTTGGCTTAGATTCAACGGCATGTTTAATGAGTGTGTTAGTCATGTAAAGTGTAAGGAAAACAGAAGAACACCTGCTTAAAGCCGTTCACTTGTGATAAGTGTACCAGGATTGAACAGGCCTTTATGTGGTTAGTACTGTACTTATTACTGTACTGACAGTAGGGGCCAGCTGAGAACAAAAAGTGTGTGTATCCAAGAAATACAGACACAAAAAGTTTTTCCACACATTTTTCCCATATTGGCATCTTTCAAATGACCACTCTGAAACTTGGAGAAATGCATAAAAACAGCCTCCAGAAGCCATTACAATGAAAATATGGTGAGGACTAGCCTAAATGCCCTCACTTTACAAATGGTCCTCACTCCAAAGGTTTCAAATTCACACTTGTCCTCACAATGATAGGAGTACAAACACACACACACACACACACACACGTTGAAATGGTTGAATCCTCCCTCTGTATTTAGTAATTACACTGCACAGAGCTGCACTGGTGCTTCAATAGTGATAGTACGGTGTATCACTTCAACATGAAGGTGCAGTGACAAGAAAAAATCCTCATTTTATATAAACATTTAGAATATTTTTTTTGTGCTTTGTTGTTCTGTTTTCAACCAACCTAAACCCTTGACTTCAGACTGATTTAACGTGGCCAACATACAGCAGCACACATACCCATGAATACACAGGCATACATACAGCCTTTAATGCTTCTACAGCAGCTTATCATTTAAAGATATAAGCAATATATCATCAATATATCAGGCACTAAAAGAAGCAATTGTCTAAAAGTCAAAAACCCTGTACAACACTACTCCAGCTCCACCTCTGTTTATTTAGAATTTAAGATCTTTATCACACGGCTTCCCAGAGCACATGCCAAACAGTTTACAGTTTGACATACATTACAATTTTGCGTAAAATGAAAGGCTAAAAATAAAACCTACAAAAATGAGAGACTAAATCTATCAAATCTATATAAATGACAGACAAACAGAAACCTAATAAATGTCCTATGTACATTTCTTCCTCTGCCTATACAAGCATAGGGCACCACCCTATATTGCATGCAGGGTATAGCTGTCTAGCCCATGTATACCAGCTATTCCTTCTCTGCCAAATATGTACGCTTCAGTATTGTGTGCAGTTGTCACGCTGCAATGAAAAACATATTACAGTCTGTGAAAAGTTGAAAAGTTGATGTTGAGGTTGTCTGTAGGACAAAAATGTTTTTAAGGGAATTGTGGCTTTGGGAATAAAACAGTTTCAGTACAAAAACACATTTTAAAGTGAGTACTTTCCGACACAATGCCTAGGCGAACAATGGAAGGAAGAGAGTCAAAGCCAAAAAGAAGAGAGAAGGTGATGCACTGTCAGCAGAGTGTCAGGATAGAGGAAAAGAGAAGTAGTGAGGTCTATAAATTTATTAATGATCCTCGTTCTGTCTGTTTTATCCTGTCTAATGCACAAACCTCCTCATACTTCATCCTTTCTTTTGCTTTCATCTGCCTGTCCATCATCCTCCACTCCTTAACCCCCCCTGAGTCCCCTTGCTTCTACCTCAGTACCCTGTCATTCCTCTGCCAAAACCTTCCCATGCTCCTTTCTCTGAACTTCATTCTGCTGCTCTCACCTTTCTCATCCCTTTTCTGAGGTCTGCAGCTCTCTCATCTGTGCCCCTGTCAGACATGACAGGTCTCTGCTGCAATCTCACTTCGCTACAGAGAAGGATCTAGGTTATATAAAGATCAATAGGAGGGCCAGTGAAAGTTCATGTAGAGCCTGTTTAAATCTGTGATGGATCTGTCTGACTTTATATCTGCCAGCTTTGAAAGGTCTATGTGAGGGGCAAGAAAACGAAATAATTGAGGGATAAAGATAAAGAGAGGGATAGAGAAAGAGGGAGAGAGAGACAGAGAAAGATAAGAACGTGAGGGATTGATAAGCATGGTAAGAGACAAGGACTATATTGTCTCATGAGCTATGATGAAAACCAGCTCCACTCGTTCCAGTACTTTAGCCATGACGGACACGCACGCACGCACGCACGCACGCACACACAGAGACACACACAAAAACACGTTATGTACGTCAGTCTTGACAGTTTAAGTTTCAGACGCTGCTGCAGAGTGACAGCTCAGTTCTCCAGGGCAGACATTCAACCGTCATTTCAAACAGGCAACTTCTGACTGTTTCACTTCTTTAACATACAGAGAGTGTGTTTACCATCACTGTCAAGAGTTCAGTAATCAAAAGCCAAGCTCATTTTCTTTGATGAATAGAAATGTTTTGTTTGCTGTGGTGTGACGATCTGACATGTCAGTTAGTTAACTCAATATTGAGTCACAAAAGCAACTGGTAGATATTAAAGATAAAAACATGAAATAAGGGCTCTATGAAAACATTAGGTGCCTCGCTTTTTTTTTCACATATGTTGCACTGAAATTGAAATTTTCAGTTGTTGTTATGCGTAGTGCAGGATTTTGGGGCATGCTGTGCTGCTGAGTGTTATTTACCCATTCCGCTGTGTCTGTTGTTCTCAACTTCATCCAGTTTTAGGTTGAGGGCCGACTCAGTCTCAGACCTTGAGCTGTTTGTTGAGGTCACCTCTTGACCTCTCAAGTTGGCCGCCGTGCTGCTCGACATCTCCGATTCCTCCAATCTGCTGCTGGAGCTTTTCATTGCAGGCTGGGCCTTTACAGAACCGCTCACTGTGCTGGTGGTGAGGGTGCTGCAGTAGGAACCAACCTGGTCTTGGTCAGCATCTGAGTCATCAAGGCTGTGGCTGAAGTCAGAGCTGGAATCCTGGAGAGCTGAGCTGTCTGTGGTGCTGCTGCTTGGGGTTGGGGAGCTTGCGGTTGGGGTGGCAGGTTGTTCTGCTGCTTTCACGGGACTGGGTTTTATTGTTTGCATTACCGCAATGGTAGCAGAGGCTGGAGCTGCCTGTGCCACCTTGGAGCGGATGGCTGGTGTAGGTAGTTCAGTAGCATGGGTATCAGGACTGGGAGAAGGAGAAGTTGAAGTGTCATCAAAGCCTGGGGTCGTGGAGGATGGGGTGGGAGGAGGGGCTGGAGCCTTTCTTTTCCTCTGCTGGCTTTCTGAGCCAAGAGCCATCTGATAGAAAAGAGGAGAGACAGTAGAAAAGTTCACTGTGAACACCTTGTGCTTGGGTGATGGTGTGTGCGTATATGTGTGTGGTCTGCCTATAAATCAGCCTGTAAATTCAGTCTGCCAGGACTGAAGTAGAGTTTACTACTGAGTAATTAAATCAAGTGGAGTTCTGGCAGGCATCTGACTCTTCAAATCCATCTGAGTGCCAACATTCCCTTTACATTATCCTGCAACAAAGTCATACAAGCAACCAGCAGTAAAAGAGTTAATGTGGTGCAGTGTTATTTTGATAGTGTGAATCAATGTGTTTTTTTTACTGTATTGTTTCTCAATCAACCATTATTCAAATGTTACGCTCTCATGCTGAGTTACATGAACTGATGAATCACGGATCACTTCTAAGGTTGCGCAGACAGCCCAGTGACAGATTAGTTGTTATAGATGACATTTCTTCCATGTGTGTGTGCAAACACAAAACAAAAACATCTAGAAATTCTGTCATGTCATGTTGTTCCTGTACAATCCATTCAATTGACACACTATTATTATTATTATTGGCAGAGAACAACCTAAGTTACTCAGACAGTGGAAAAATGAAATGATGACAAGCCGTTTAGCAGGGATAGGTGTTTCAACAGCTTTCTGTCCGTTGATGTTTCATAATACAATACCACTTTATGTAGTAACTTCTCCAAAAGCAAAGACCAGGGCATGACTGAACTATATTATATCAAAACACGATCACTTTAAGGAGAATTCTTTTATATAGAAATGTGTAACTAAATCAAACAACAGGGAAATGGCACTACTTTCACAATCAGTTGATCTTTCTCTCTGTTCAAGCAGCTTTCTAAGAATCTGTTTAACTCGGAGACAGGTTAGAACAGCCCAGATTCCCAGATTACAGCAGAGGTTCAACTTCTCTTCACTCTGAGACTCTACAGAGAACATGTCTGAAGCTGCATGTAGTGTTGCATCATGCAGAAGGACAAGAGGGAGATCAGGCCACCTTGCCTTCCTGCAGGCTAACTGGGTTCACACATGTGCACTCAGTGAACTCAGTGCATGGCATTCTATGGAAAACCAAATGGCCCACCAACTGATTGTCTTTCTCTTTCTTGGTCTCCCGCTTCTGTCCCTCTCTGGCATTCATACATACATGAATACAGACTTACCAGTGATGTGGGCCAAAGTTGAAGCTGAAATGGATGACTGACTTGCCTATGAAGATAGATGTGTGTGTGTGTGTGTGTGTCTGTGTGTGTCTGTGTGTGTGTGTGTGTGTCTGTGTGTGTGCAAGCATGCATGCATGTGTGCCAGTATGTGTGTGTGTCTGTTCCCTGCAGAGTGTAATACAAAACTGCAGCCAAGCCCTGCTATGAAAGGAAGAGAGCTGTGCCCTCAACACACACTTTTCTGTGTGGCTGTATGAGCACTTATATGCCAATGAGTCCACACAGACACACACACACAAGATGAGAGGGAACAGTATATCTCATATGTCAGACCGAGCTTGGGTGTATGGATTAGGGGGTTGTTAAGGGTTGCAGGGTTACATGTGTGCTGCTCTCATGGGCTTATTGGCGCCATGACTGGGAACACAGCATGTACTTAAGATTGTTAGAGATTGAAGCCAAGACTCAAGAATCTTATTATACCACATTCAAGGTCACACTATACATTAAGTTAAACTGAGTGTGTAATATGATTATGTATACACTGTTGTTTATGTGTTGTTTACTGATTCTATATTTGTAGCAGTTTTTCAAAACACAGCGGAGAAAATGATCCTGGTCAGCGGTTGCACAGTGGTTCTACATAGATAGCTTTCAAAAGCTATTGCTGCAAACTAGAGGCAGGATTTCTCAAACAGAAGCCTCTACAGACAGAAGTTAATGCAAGTTTTTGGTGAAGTTTGACTGTCTACACTTTCAGATAAAGGGAAGACTCTCTTAATCACACACCCATATATGAGGTGGTTATACAGATCTGCTGGCACACAGGCTCCTACAAGTCTCAGGTAAGACCCACTAGTCTATAACAAACTAAAATACCAGCTAAAATCCTATAAAACATGTCCTTTGTACTCTGCTATAAATGTTTTTTTATACAAGAAGACATGTGGGCAAATATTTTGTTTGACTTATATTAGTGGATGAAGTTCTGAGGTCTAAGCAGAAAAACTACCTCCCATCTGAAGTGACTGCTGAAGATCTGGCTGAGCTGTTGGTAGAGCAGTGCAAACACAGAATGCAGTGACTTACTGAGATGCTCACACTCACTCAGCCTAAACGCTGCTCATCACTAGTCTGTGTGTAATGGGGAAGAGAGGGGCTGTAAAGATGAAACAGTGTTTTCTTTCATTTTTAAGGTTCTGGGAGTTTGAACCGAATGGATTTGATGAGAATGAGGCCAGGCCTCTTCTCCTGCTGATAAGATTACAATCCTACGAAGGTTTCACAAAAGCCGAGTCAAATGTTTCATTACTCTAAATGTCTCTGTAATACAGGAACACCTTGGTTGAGGATTTGAACAAGGAGCCTGATCTGGAGGAAGAGGACACTGAACCAGAACCAGACTCCTCCATTACTTCTCTGACACCAGCTCCTCGGAGTACCACTGCAGACAAACACTGCCACCCACAATCGCTTGAATAATACCCTTGATGAAGCAGGACAGTTAGTGCCAACCTAGAACCAGAATCTTCCATTCAACCTGCTCCTCTGAAGCCACCTGTTCAGCCTCCTGTCATCCCTGCACTACTGTCCTAAGGACTGCTGCTGAGACGCCTGCCAACACTGTCACCTAGCATGACTTGATGAGGTAGACGACAGGAGGAGTCAAAGATACAGCCTCCTCCCCCAGACCTGGCTCTTTCCCTCTACCTGTTGAACCTTCAACCAATGTGGAGAAGCCCACTTAATAACCCTCTATGACCCCCCTCCTGCTGAACTTGCTTTAGTCATGGTTGGTGAGGATATCTGTAGGGTTCAGACACTCCACCGTTGTTTCACTTCCACCAGCTCATCTAACCCGACCCATCTCCTGTCACCACTGCAAAGCAGGCCAAACATGTGCCTCAGCCAAATGAAGCTTCTTCAGTTGCTTCACAAAAACTCTCCTGCCAGGACATGCAGGGTAAAAAGTCAGATTGTTTGTTTACAAGTTTTTTTTTCCAGCCACAAATACTATTAAATAATGATATGGTTTCTAAATTAATAATTCTTTTGCATTTCTGTCCTGTCAACATACAGTGTTACTGATATATATATATATCAACTACATTTAGCTTAGTTAATTATATCTTATAAAAAAAAGAGAAGAAAATGTAACTAAAGAGCCCTGTGTGGTTTATTTCACTCCTGAATTTTCTTACATGAGTGAAAATGCACAGCTGGTGAAATGTTTGTCTTTGCACTCTAATAGTACATCAAAAAAAGATAATCAAGAAATCACCAGAACTCTGTTTGTTTCTATTAAGAAAGAACACAGTGATGTCAACATTCATCATCTGATTATCTGATTTCCTTGTTTACATTTCCACAGAAACTCTACTTATAAGAGCAAAAGCAGGATTTGATTGCAGCTATCCAAGGTTATTTCTGTTCTCTGCTGTGATTTCTGTCTCATTAATAGTGCTTGGACTGAAGACTGGTTAAATGTATTACTTAGAGATAAATGCTCAGCACAAAAAAATTTGGGGTTGTTTATTCTTTCACTACCCTGACTAATACAGTGAAACTAAAATGTAGTGGAGAACATGAAACATGTAACCATAGTCTCCCACTGATCACAGCTGTTATAATCTATCAACTTGTTTCTTTTGCCAAACACATTGTAGTTTTCCTTTTCTTATTCTAGGTCTTGTATTGGCTCATTAAAGAACAATGGAGAAAGTTGTGTACATGGGCATATATACCAGTGCAAAGAATGCGCCTTTACACAGAAGTGCAAAGATGGCTACACCAGGACATACCAGTCTGGTGTGTCCATTAAATTTTCCACTCTATGGTTTGAGAGGCAAAGGGCCCCATGTTGGAGCATGTTGATCAGATAGGGCCACCCACGGAGGCTTCAACCTGGTGGCGTGACCATTCATCAGTTGTTTTGAAGGACTCTTGATGGGTGAGGGGCTTTGTAACAGAGCAACATTACAACGCTAATGTGGAATGTGAAATGGAGTATGTGTGTGTATGTATGTATACACTGTATGTGTGTCCCTGTGCATGTCAGCATGCATGAGTACATTCACATATGCATGCGTGTGTGCGCAGAAATATGTGTGTGTATGTACGTGTCAGAGATAATAATAGAGGCTGAACTGTCTCAACACAGCGAGGGCACTGAGGTCAAAAACATCCTAACAGTAAGGCTGGAGGACAGTTAGCGTGTGTTAGGGTTATTGTGTGTGTGTGTTATAATGAACATATGTGGCTGTGCATGTATGATGAAAGGAGTTTTATGTTAAAGGTCTTAACAATGTGTGTGTGTGTGAAAAGGAGGGGTGGCGAAGAGGCTAGCTGAGGATAAGGGACACATGGCTGACCCAGTTCCTTTGTCGTCTACTTTGTCCTACTAACCCACTGAAACTTTATGTTTTCTTCACCTTTTCCCCACATTTACAGTGATGTACATATGGGGAGTGGGTCAGAGGTGAACACTGATAAAATAATCAACATTAATACTAGTATTAGTTGTAGTAATAAAGTGATTAATATGTCCACAATATCATTATTGACATTATCATTATTCACATTAAAAACTTTAGAGAGGGAAACTTTTTTGGAGTCTTTTAACATAGTGTGGGTCTTAAAATCTGCATAGCTTGTAATAAGCAGGCAAAAAAAACTTATTATAAACATAAAAAATATGTTTATATGTATCATTAGATTGAGGTAAGTCAACATAACAAGGGATGTTCTCTGATTGCTAATTAAAATCCATGCCAGATCAATTATTGACTCTGTAAATGCAGTATATCCACATTCTATATACATACACATATATATACTTTATGGAACTGTAATTCACACAGTTGCAGATGCAGCTATAGGAGATTTAAAACTGATGCATACATAGATTTCTTCCATTCATTTGTCCCATCTGTGCTGGCTGGTGTCATACACAAGATGTTTTGACAGCTTCAAGTGCAAACAAATCCTGTCCTACATAGGCCGCATGGCAGGGTGACGTGTACCCCTGTTCCTGGCCCCCTAACTCACACTTTCACAATCTTCAAGGTCAGTGCATAAGAATAGAAAGCTCATAGTGCCTACCTAGAGTACACTTCAGGCACCAAAACCACAAGACCGAGCAGACATACAATACACAGGAGATGTTGTACAGAATTACTATAAATAGTGATTATGCTCTGAGTAGGTATGCGTATTACAAAGCTAAAATTCAATAACAGCATAAGAGTAACTGAGGTGAAACTAGAATTACCACATCGCAGACATGTGCCCTGCACAAACCAGACAAGTTGCAGGAAATATGGTCACATATCTCTCCCTCTGCCTCTCCTTCTGAAATCAATCGTGATTATTCGCACAAGTGTCCACAGTGAATCGCAATTAATCACATATCTTTTATTTGTTCAAAATGTTCTTTGAAGGAAAGTTTTCCAAGCGTTTACTAAGGATAGATGTACTCATTTCACATCACCAGCAACAGCAAATAACCATGGCTTTATCAACAACCATATGTGCCAGGGCTTTGTAGCTGAACTTGCCATTCAGAAGATTTTGTTCATTATGCATGTGGTACCACCCAAGTGGCAATTGTCAGCAGAGACGGTTTAGCTTGTGACTGACTCATTCTGGCAACTAATTCAAACTCTGGGTCAGGGCAAAAGCCAATATAACAGAACCTGTGTTAATCCCGTGTCCAAAAAAACATCATGTTAAAAGGAATTTGCATTAACACATTAACTTTGACAGTCATGATCTAAATATAAAATGTGTTACATTACATATTTTTGTCATTTAACACACGCCCACTCTTTTGAAGTGTGTCAAAAATGGACATAAAGAACAGCCTTGAAGGAAAGATAAAGGACGAAGATTAGGATGAGGGATGAACCGAGGCCTGCCTGTCTCTGCTTTTTCGTTGCTCCAAACTGACTCGACAAACCTTTTTGTTTCTTTAGCCTACATTAGGAGAATCAGTACAGACATGTGGTAGACAGGTAAACATCCATTTCCACATGCTCCCAAACCTCTCTTGACCTCTCACATCAGGAAGATCCAGGTTATGTTCTCTCTCTCTCGTTCTTTGTACCCTCCCTTGTTTTGCTCTCTTGTTCCCTCACAGACTCTTATCTGACCCAAGATAAGCCTATCTATCCATAAATACAACAGGGACTAACAGCTATGAAACCAAACAACAAATGGCTGACCTTCTTTGTTGATGTTGTTCCATGGTTGGTGTATTCATTGGGTGAAGATGTGACCAGACAGAAAATGTTGAAAAGGAGACAAAACAGGGCAGGCAGCAAAAGAAATCTGAGGATGGATACCAAAGAAGAAAATCCAAAGCAAGAAATAAAGCAGGTAAAAGTCTATAGAGTAACTATATTACACACATCCAGTAGCATCTTGTGTTTTGCCTGGGTGATTGAACCAGAGCTGTGCATTAGAGCAGATTAAAGTTAGCTACCGTTATAGACAATTACAGGACTGATGGATGGCTGTGAAAAACAAGCCTCCCTCTGCTGCCAACTCTCTATTTTCACAGAGTGACAGATCATCAGGAGGAAAAACGTAGCCAGCTCGATCAATCAAGAAGCCACACACACAGGCATGCTTACAGCATGCACAAAAACCAATTCATCCAACACAGAGATCTGTTTTTGGCAGAAAGCTCGGGCTGCCGTGTTGTTTAACAAATGTCAATGTGCAATGACATACATACAATGCATGCACACATACGCATACACACATCCAGTGAGTTGATGAAAACATATTTAATTTGGACCAAACGGAAAGCACAGTGAAAAAATACTTTAGGTTTCTGTGCCTCGCAACACTGCAAACTGCCATAATTAAGATCTGATCAGCTATCACATCAACATCATCAGAGCTGTTCTGGGCAATTCTCTGTCAGATCTGATAACTGGAACTCCCTTGAGGAATTTAATCTCATTCAGATGCAACAGTGTCTCTTCTACCATGGTTCATTTGTGTTCTTCCAACTGAGAAACAGTCAACAAAATTTGATTCCCACATCAGGATTCACTTGTCCCAATGAAGGGATGTAATTTGAAATTATGAAATGTCTGTCCTCTCCTCTCTGGCTCACATCTCTTTCCTGGGTCTAGTTTCACAAGAAACAGCTTGCTTACTGCTACTGATCTCATTACTCCTTCACCCTCTGCTCCTTAATGCTGCTTGTCCTCTGTTCAACTTTTACCCTGCTGTGTCCTTACACTCTATAGCCCTACTGTGTGGTAAGGGTGCTGCTAAGGCCTTTCCAACCTGATTTCATGCTTAAATGCATTTTGGAAAGATGGACGAAGGTTTATACATTGTTAAAACTCCACAACTTGAATACGTCTACGACCTTATAAGACCCAATGTTACCTAACTTCTCTCTCTATGTGACTGAGTTTCTCTCTTTTGCTCTTAATCCTTGCTCTCATTCTCTGCTTCAGTTGTTCTGTCTTTATCTTTCACTCGTCTTGCACACACAACACACGAGCAACAATGCACTTACTGAAGGAGCACCTTCTGTTACTGAGTGGTGAAGCAGAAAGCTCAGAATTTATGTGAACTCCTTTATCACAAGAGCCAATGTAGACATGGCTTCCTTTCAAAACCACAATAACAGATTGCCTATCATGTGTGGATCCCCCCCCAAAAAAACAAGGTTGTGTTTCTCTGAACACGATGTTCCAAAACATAATTTCATTCAGTGCAGCTCTCCTACAGACACAGGTTGTTCAGTCAAAGTTGAATACACCCTGATATCACAGGGTATGTCTCAAAGAACTATACCTAAAATAAATCAATATTGTGTAAAACAAGAGATAAATTACATATAAAATATTATAATCTACATCAAAATATGAAAAAAGTGAGGTCAAATACAATATAAAATATGCACATAATCAACAGATTGTTGCTTGTAAAGCTGAGAAAACAAAACTGCAAACTTCCCTAACTACATGACGACCAACCACCTGGTTCTCCTGCAGCCGAAGATGACTTTACACTCTTCCTGGAATCCTGTGTCATCTGTTTTTAGTGCCATTGCTATTCCCATTCTCACTCCTGTATATAGCAACCTGCCCCTCAGACACTGAAAAAGGTCAAAGATCTTCTTTCACTACTGTAAACGAAACAAGATCTTAAACAGAGATGTTAAAATTCTTGTTTCAGCACGCTGACCACAACCTGACATGAATCCATATGGTGTAAAAAATCTAATTACCATCATGAATGGTATTACACAATGAGAATATGGCATTGATTGAAGTGTTTAATCAGGTTTACACGTTGGTCATGTTCAGCTTCAGCCCTTACACCATCAACAGTCTGGACAAAGAAACAGTGTAATGTAATCTGTAGCGAAAAACATCCTGATTTGTTCATTTGTATTAAAATAAGATGTCAATAATTGCCATCTTATCATCTTGCCCCAAAACATGGCCCTCAGTTTGGCCTATATTTCCCCAGTCAACTTTACTATGATTTAAATGACCACCCTTCGCAATCTCTGTCTCTCCAAAGGCTATTTGAAACATTTACTTTCATTACAGCAATCTCATCATCCTTATAGCCTATATTACCATGTCATTGTCCATTACTGTGTCCTGTAAAGCCACAATTAGCCGACCACCTAAGCTTGCTCAGCACAGGAGGAGGTCTGTAATGAGGAGAGTCATCATAGGAAGCTGTCCTCAGATGACCTGCTATGATGTGCGTTAACCTTCTCGCTCTCAGTACACACCAGAGCACATGCGCACTCTTGTACTGTATGTGCAGACATTGGGGAGGGATGATTATGACACAAACAGGCATGCAGCAGGACTGTTATAACGTTTTCAGTGAATAACAGGTTTGAATCTGCAAAATCCAATCAAACTGTATGTTTAGTGATCAGTTGTGTGAGAGCTCTGGCAACCCATCCCTTGTGGATAAACCTGTATTTGAACTATCATGTTTTAAAAAGTATAGCATGACATCTGTTTTTCTGATGCTTGAAATTGCTGAAGAAAATATGTGCCCCTTACTTATGAGCCAGTTATTTTCTATGGCTAGCTTAATACCACCTCCAGCGACTAATGCCAAATTTCATAAAAATGTGAAAGCATAAATTGGATTCTGATTGTGGTGTGATTTGATTTGATTTGATTTGATCTGCTCCACAGATCCAAGTCATGCAGAGCTCTTTAACACCTATACCCCTGAGTAAAACCTGGTTAAACCTGGCTGCTATGACACTTCACTTAACCTTAATCCTTTTTAATCACATTCACACAACAAACACAGGCCAAACTTGATGTTAATCTTTGAACACCTGACACCTCTCTTGTGTCCTTGGATGACACTCATCACATCTATCAACATCCATCTTATCAAGCAATATTAAACAATCGATAAATAATCATCAGTCCATATATGCTACATGTTTGAAAAATGCATCTGAAATGAATGTCCACTTTCCGCAGAGTTACTGCTATTCTGTGAGACATAAACATCAAATCTCCGTCACTTGTTGACCTAAGGCTGAACTGTTGATAAGACCAGCAGAACACATCAACAGCCTGTCCTCAGTCTCTGCGCTAAATAAGCAACACCACAGAACAGAGAGGTGAAACATGAGAGGCGTCCTGCACCACAGTATGACCTTGCAATGTGTGGATGCGCATGAATATACATGAGACTTTGTGTTCAGACAGGGTAAGAGTTCAGAGAAGGCATAAGAGCGAGATGGATGAATCTATTATTAGAGCAGTCATCAAGACCTGAAACGACCTTCCTAACTTCTGCTCTGTGTAGCTGCCCCAGTGACTCCAAGTGGTGTCTCAGTTCTTCAGCTCTGGTGTCTGTCATAACTCTTAGTCCGACAGGTGGGCAGATAAATTATCATCTCCCTCTGCACAACTACAATTTGTATTTGTGTTTGTGTTTATGTTAAAAATAATCACAGCATCCATAAGGAGCATTCAATAGCATCACAGTCTCAAAAAAAAACAACAACAATAGTCACTGAATGCCATCACGGGAGGACACATTCAGATACTACAGGTATTTATGCCTTCTCAAATGGTAGCTATGTAATTGTTAAGCGACATAGTTATACAGTGGATAGATGATGTAAAATTTTGAATCAGCCAACTGGTTAAATTTACTCCAGTAAAGTTTAAGGAATTCTTCTGTCTTCAGGGATACACTAAAATGAATGATCCTTGTGTTATTGTAAAATGTTTAACCAAATATTTCACCAGGTCTTTGCTGCTTTCAAAGCTGAACTCATTACGTCTGCAGGGTCTTACAGTTGCCATTGCACACTTCTCAGTAATGTTTTCCTCTCCCCCCATACTTAGTTCAGTTTGGTTAATTAAGCCAAAGAGGATAACGCAATTTTCCATACCAACCTGAGAACAAATATTTCCTCTTGATAACTAAGCTTCAAGAGCACTCGCTCCCTCAAATAAACAAAACCTATTATCACAGGGAGGGAGGAAGGATGTTGGTTGCTACACAATATTTCCCAGCATGCCGCCATAACATTATAATGAGACTGCAGGGAGCTGTTGCTCAAATGTAGACGACACAGGTCACGCTGACCTTGAGGTGCTGAATCTCAGGCCAAAATACCCAAAGGAAAGACTGCGTCAGACAGATTGCAGCTTTCAGATGCCTTGCTCCAGGTCAGGAGAGCTGAGATATTCAGATATTTTAAGTAACTGGGGGCTTTTCAAAGATGAAAATGCCAGGGTGTGTCATCATTATAAACCCAATTATACATTTCATTTCAAGGGAGTTTAGGAAATGATGTTTATGCAGGAGTTTGTCTTCATTAAATAAACTATAATACCTTAATCTAATATTTCTGTGTCTATTTCCATGTGTTTGAGATGACGAGAGTTTGTGTTTCTGCATCATTGATGTATCTCAATCAGACTAACCTGATAGCCTTCAAAGCTAGTGTGTCCCATGATGGGTGTTGGAGCCTCTGGTGGTGCTGGGGCCCTCCTCTTCTTGTTTTCAGACTTGGGAGACATCCTGGACATATTCGTGACCGACTGAGACTGACCCAGGGTGCTCGGCCGGTCTCCAACACTGGACACTGTGGACAGACCCTGTGGGTAAATAAGAACAAAAGGGGGTTGAAGTCACATTTACAAATTTGTATGTCCACACACATACAAAACAATTGTAGATACAGAAGAGCTGACAAAACAATTTGCTGATAATTTGAGGTATGTGAGACATATGACCCCTGAATTATAGACATATATATTTATCCTGCTGCCATCCTTGATTGAAATGCCATCATATTTTGAAGGATCTCTCAGAGTTACACATCCATTTCAGGAAAGACTGGATGAAACTTGTGGAAAAAGTTTGACAAAAGGAGCAAAATCACATATACATGCACATACTTGACTTGATTCAAAGATTCAAAGAACAATTTGGGTGAAAAATAACTTGCTTCTTGGTCTATGGCCCAACTTTCAAACAAATTTAATTCAACAATGTTTCATGTCAAGATATCCTTTTTACTAACCAACAACATCATTGAAAGGACTTACTCTTATTTCAAGGACTACTTTAAAACTAAAGCAAAAACATTATTTTATTTTTCTACTTTAATTTACTACTTATTTTAAAGCATAGGGGTATAAGCACTTTTTATGTGTGCCAGTCTAAAAACATTCACATGCGTGCAATCAAATATTCCTGAAGTTGTAGTCCATTATTTAACATTTATTTGACCAAGTTGAAAGTGTAACCACATTTTCAAAGGGTGGCTGCTCCTGACTAAAGCATTGGAACACAAAATGGTTTTCAATATCTGATCAAAGAGAGCCCAAAGTGTTCCTGAATATCTGAAACTCCCCGTGGCTCAGCTTGGTACAGAGCCTTTGCACATCGGGGGAATCAACCCCCCACCCCCACCCCCCCATGATCTCCAGATCCCCAGAAACGTGTTTAAAAGCAGATTAATTGATGCGTTCAGACAATGCCTGGATACAGCATAAAAGCAGAAGAAAAAGGAACATAAAGTTCAGATCATTAGAATTAATTGGACCTAAGGTTAGAACATCTCACAGTGGGGAGGGATGGGAAAAGAACAAAACTTCTATAAAAAAAAAAAAACCCTTGAGAAGGGAAGTCCAGTAGACGTGCCTGCAGCTTTTTTAACACGTCACAAAAATGTGAAAATATATTTTGACTGTTATTTCTTATTCTTACACTATGAGCAATGATATTTTACTGTGGTGACCTCTGACATTGCAGTTTAGTTAAAAAGACAGAGTAAGAGACTGCAAGAACACATTTGCACTTTTTGTACTTTTCACAATGGGATTATCACATAACCTCGTAACATGTCTCGCCTTATATCCAAACACTATCCCCATTGCATTAATAACATATAGTGACTGTTGTATCAGTCACCGCTTTTATATCATGTTAGAAGACGCCCAAAATGGAAAGGGGTAGAGGACAGACACAACATCCACAATCACACCGTTGTTTAACACCACTGTTTACAGCAAAGAAATAGATAAAAGGAAGATTCAGACAATAACATGTCCATGTGTATTGAAATGTGTATAATCTCTTAGTCTAATGAGGTCCCAGACACTAGACTATCATTTCTAAAAAAAAAAAAAAAAAATCAATTTCCAGACAATTCAACTTCATACTGGAAAGTGTGTTTACAAGCTACACCTACACACGTGCAGGTGTAGCTTGGTTCTCCATATAAGCTATAGCCTAGGAGTAATACCACATATCTTTAGTTCTGACCTGTGATTAATTACAAAAAAAAAAACATTGCACAGTATAGAATCAGTGTTGTACTGTTGGGTTAACAGTTGTTCACTGTGCTGAGGGTAAGAGTTTGGGTAGGGGTAGGTGGGGTAGATGGCAGGTGGAAGCTGACAGAAAAAGAGAAATGTTGGAAGTGAAGGATTAATATTATTTTTGAAGGAGGAAGTTCACATGAACTCTTTCTGACTTTCTCCTCTGCTCTCTTCATCTCTCTTGGTATCAGTCTGACACACCCTCCACCCCAAATTCAGTGTCTCCCTAAACTTTTGCTCCAGCCTGAGCACTTCTCTCCCTGTGTGTGAAAGAGAGACTTTGCAGCTAGTGGGCTTCTTTGTTTGCTCACAAACAGTCCTCCATAAATACTTCCACACTGCTACTTGACAGTGCTGCTGCACTTTGAGCCAAATTTGTTACCAGTTTTGCAGTTCAGCATCCATTTCTTGCCTCAATATTCATCCTCTTTTTTCCTTTGCCATCCTGTCAGCCTGTCTGCTACCTTGCCTCTGTAGCTGCATTTCATTCCCGTAATCAGCTTGGCAAAGATAGGATGTTGTGTCTAAGTTAACATGGCTGAAGTGGGGAACAATTTCTGGGACAATTTGTTACACTGAGTAACTCTGATGTTTGATAAACACAAAACTTGTTATTATTTAAAAACTAAAAAGAAAAGAAGAATGTTCCTATTTCATGCTGCTTCGCATCAGCATCGCCCCAACATGATGCTCTCTGACCATGTTAGCTTTTTGAGACCACACACACAGACTCACATGCACAGACTCAAACTCACACACACATATATGCACATGCACACACACACGCGCACACGCACACACTAACACACACAGTAGATTAGCCCCTAATGAACAATTAGAGATAAGAGGCTGGGCTTTTAGTGCTAATGTAGCCAAGGTAGGGTAATCTGATGCCTTCAAGCTGATAACACTGTATGTGTATATGTGTGTGTGTGTGTGTGTGTGTGTGTGTGTGTGTGTGTTTGCTTGTGTGCACAAATGCATGTGTGTGGTCTGATAACAGTCCCTGGCTGAGAAACAATCATATTGGAGAGAAAAAGCCCAACTGCATTAAAGCCCACTGGAAAAAGCGATATGGCTGAGATGTAGCAAAATGAATAAATATAACTTTGCTCTCACTGGCTGTTTTAAATAAATTATTAACTTTCACATCAAAGCAAATACCAAACACACTGTCTACATTAGATTTCATGTTTAATTCATGCTCTACTGACATGTTTTTTTAAAATCTGACTTGTCTGTCTTTCTTCATTTTGCTAATTTGTAAAGCCTAGAGAGACACTGGAACAGAGTTATGTTTTCAGAAGCATCTAAAACCCAAAGAGAGTGAGGACTACCACAGCTTAGACAGGAGGAAGAGGATATAATGGCCAAACATCGCAGGCTTTGTGCTGGACAGAGCAGTGAAGAGAACCAAAGTGAGTCAGGTAGTGTTTTTCCAGCTAATACAATCAAAAGCCATATTGATCTGAGGTGAGCCACAGATGACTGCTGCTCAACTGGAGTTCATGGCTACAAAATCAAATTAAAGTGACTGAGTTATGGATACAAAAGCTAGAGCTGCCTAATGCAGCATCTAAACACATGTCTGGCATGGCAGTGATGCACTCTGTGCACTCTGTGCATGTGCAACAATAAATAATAATAAATAAAGTTTCTACATTTATTTGTCAATGTTTTTATATTTAAAGGCTGTGTGGCTAGATCCTTGTCAGTGAGTGGGTCCCAACCTGTGGCCCAGGGCCCAACGGTGGGCTGCAAAGGCAATGCAAGCACCCGACAAATAATTAGTGAAAAAGAACAATTTTGGTAAAAAGATTTGGTTTAAAATTATATCCTTTAAACATAAAAACTCTTCTCATTGTTTTTTGTCTTGTATTCAAGCCGATCATTGTGATAAATGTTTAGAGTTGGGAAATTTAGGAATAAGGGAAGTTGGAAAATTGAAAGGACGTTTCGAACCATTTTGCTATAGCCTACTTTCCACAAAAAGGCTATAAAAATAGACAGCTGATTAGCAATAGGAAGAGTTAAGCAATTTCCCCTCAATCAAACCAAAAACCTCACTGTAGGATAAAGTTGCGCATAAATCACTGTATGATAATATTCCCTTGAGCCATTTTGTTATTCAGTTGCCACCTCTAGTGAAGGAAAGTGAGTGGGTGTAAGACATGCACTGTTAGGACTCGTCTTTGGACCTGTGATCTTAGCAGACTGCTGACTATCTATCTGGAGAGAGTTGCTGCCCTCTGGAGGACATCAGTACACATGACTGATGTGGCAGTCGTGCACTGTCGCACTGTTGGCACCTGAAACACCCTGTCAACATTTCTCAAAAGCCCACGATAGAGACCTCTTCATTACAATCTAATGTTATACATCAGACTGAATTCCATATCAACACTGTCGTAACATTTGAGGTTTGTTTGTAATTGTTGCTGGTTTGTATTATATTGTAAAAGTCTTTCCTGTTACTCTGTCCACTCATTATATGTGATTAGAATAGTGCAGAGACAGAGCCCCACTTTTATTTCACTTCTCAGCTCTTGGTATTTTCAGATGTGTTAGTAATACTCACATTACATTGTGTGTCAGTACTTTGGATTACTGTGTCATCACAGTCATCCATGTCCACAGATGTTGTCTCTGTCTGCAAACGGAAGGCACAGCTAACATGCAGCATTCAAATGGTCACGCATGCACTTAGCCTGCCTCAGCTATCAATATGAATAGGTATGTATGGCATACACTGCTCAGTGTTAGTAGTTTAATTATTACACAGCTTCATATGACCTGGAACTCTAAATTTAATAATTCTGAATGAATACTGTAAATTCACCAATATAAACAGCATACTGCCAAAAAAAACAAAACAAAAAAAACAGCAGTTTGGAGTCTTACCTTTGATTTCCTTCTGTTGAACTGGAAAATACCCAAGAAACCTTTCTTCTCCGTTCTTCCCAAACTGGTGGTACTGGAGCAAATGGAGTCTTAAAGAAGAAACAGAAAGTAAGACAAGGGGACATTATATGCAATGGTGTCAGCTGTTCATATTAAAAGCAAGAGATTCAAAGTCATACTGAGAAAACATTTGTGAGGAATTCAGTAGACAAATTATCTCTGCATGCATAGATATTAGGTTAATATTAAAATTCACAATGATTTTGTTGTGACAGCAGAACACAGTAGACTGAAAGCACAGTCTTACAGTGTATATATATATAATCCAAATCAGTTTGACTCTTACGAAATTCAGTTGAAGTGCTTCATTTGGTTAAGAGAACTAAATGCATTGTTTCCATTTCCAACCAATATTAGCCTTTTCTGAGCATTATGGCGTGGTCTACATGGATCC
>OMNW01015085.1:29219-44526 GCA_900303245.1 Selene dorsalis
AGAAGCAGGGAACGAAAAGCAAGAAACCCTGCTCCAGCACAGGGGTGCAGTAAGTGCTGGATTGCTTCAGCGACTGAATTAAAAATGGGCTCTCTCTCTCTCACACACACACACACACACACACATACACAGAAGGTCACTAATGGACCTTTCAGAACCACTCAGTTCTTTTCACTTGACTAAACAGCGTGAACAAGGATATATTTTCTTTCACAATTCTCTATTAAACCTGTTGGCTTTTCTCTTGAATAGGGACAGTTGTTTGTTTAGGCCCGAGGTGCGCATGGCACTCAAATTAATGTTTATAATTATAACAGCATGAATCTAGAACAAATACTGCGTTCATGTCAAACTGGCAAATGTGCTGCAGCTCATGTGGTTTGTGGCAAAATCATCCAGTTCATCATGTGAGCAGCTGTGAGACAAAAACAAAGTGAGGAGACAACATCATCGAGTCTACAGTTTATACACAAGCTGTTGTGAGACTGGGCAGTTGGGAAGTGGATTTAAATGCACAGTGTAACTCTCTCTCAGTGAAAACAAGAGGTTTAGTTTCTGACCAAGGTGTCAGTTCAAACCCTGGAACAACAACTCAGTTTTCAGTGCATACGCAAATTTCTGCATTATAAAAAAAAAATCTCACAACAACAGGATGCAATTACAAAGTTTCTGTGGAAAGTAAGGTAGGAGTCACTGTTCAAATCTAAGTGGCTATTGTAAATATTTTGGAATCCATAATCCACACAGCTAATCATATGCTAAATATATTCTTAAAAATATGATAGATACAGCTTCACCTCAGTTCCTGCAACTTGGTAGCTGGTCCCTAGCTATTGCTGAGCAGCGACTCCCAAAATATTTATGATGGGGCAATAATCTAAGAGGAAAGGTGCCATTCTTATCAGATAAGATAACAGGTCAGCAACAAAATACAAGGTCTGTATGAGCACAACATCTAAGATGGAACAAACTAATATGGCCCTTAATCTTTGCTCTCAGTGAATACAAAGCAACAGTTCAAAATGTAGGTCCATTACACAGCCTACAGTCATCTTGTTTTCTGTCTGTGCGCTAGCCTCTTTAACAGATTAGTCTCAGTGTCTGCATGTGTCTGTATGAGTCTGTGTGTGCACAGCGTGTGTGTATTGACAGTGTGTGTGTGTGCAGGCTACCTCCTCCCTGACCCAAATACAACCACGCTCACTCCTGATCACAGCCACTCAGGATAAATCATGGCTGGATGTGTAAACATGATTGAGTTTGCATGCATATATGGTTGTCCTTATGTAGAGATATCGATATGTGTATGATATAATAAAATAAAAACTAACTGGATAAATTCAGAATTATCTCGCAATGGGATGGAAACAGTGTGAAATGATTTCAGGATGTAAGCAAAAACCAAATGCTCTTCAAATTGCAGGTTTGGCCAAATGACTGCAAACAGAGTGCCATTACGTGTACAATGCAAATCCATGTACGTCATAGACAGATTAAAAAGTTAAATTACATAACACTGATCAGATTGACTGGAAACTACCTTAAGTAGTTTTTTTTTTGTTTTTTTTAACTGTCAGGGACTCTACTTATTCCAAGCCATGGAAACACAGCCTGAAAAGTTCCCACTCTGAAAGCTCAAATTAAAATAATGGAATATATTAGTTTATGCCCTGAACTGTGCTCTGTCAGCACCATCCTCACCAACACAAGTTCCATTCACAAGCAGCTTGTTTTTTTAGTTGAAAGCAATTCTCAGTTCATAGCTTACTCCATCAGTCTGCTGTTGATACCTACTGATCAGCGGACACATAATATAATGACTGAAACTGAAGAGGAAAAAGCAAGAAGAGAAGAGGAGACAGACTGACTGACCTCATCTAAATAACATTGTAGATGTGGGGAAATACAACTATGATTTAAGGCAGAAGACAGAGCTACAGTATAAACACTCACATAGTAAGTAAGTCAGAGAGACGGTCATTACAACAGGCAGACAGCCAGACGTGTCCCCAGTCAGAGACATCCCATCGGTGTTTTACAATAGGATCACTGAAACAATGAGTTACTATCCTCTAATGAAGACAACCAACTGGGAACTGAGCAAATTAACTGGCTAAAAGCATGGCGCCGACTGACCTACATTGACTATGACACACTTTGTGCACTTTGAGCATATAAACAATGGATGAAACCAAAACTCCTATGGCATTGAATACAGCTTGATGAAAAATGAAATGTCAACCATTCAATTGATTATTTGAGTAAGTCAACACTGAACAAGACAAGATTTCAACTGAACTCTAAAGCCTAAAGCTTCTTCAACACACACGCAAACACAGGTCATATTATTTCTTGACCTTTTCTGAGAGCTAAGGAAAGCCTGGTGTTTCAGATCCAATCTGTCCGACCAAACAATTGTCCAGCTATGTAATCAACACAGCTGATGGAGTGTGTGTCAAACTTTCTCCAGCCCTGTGCCCCACTCATATTTGAGTAAATCACTGAACCCATACAGATATATATTTATATATATATATACATTCAGAGTTAAGTAGCAGTAGTACTGTGAAAGTAAATTACTCTGCAACTACGAGAGCAAAAAAAATCATTCCAAGCAATATCACAAATTGAATTCTATTTAAAACAATTATTGCTCCACTCTGTTACTCTGTATGACCGAATGAATACAAAAGATACTTGATTTGTGATCATAGCTCAAAACGCAGACTATTATTTGGGACACATATCAGCCAAGAGAACAAACATCACCAAAGCAAGCACGAGTGCCACTTCAAGACCTCACTCACCCACTCAGATGTAAGTACTCACACATGCATATTAGAGCCAGAGACACACTCATCAGTGTACACACTTGAGTTTTCACCTCCTTCGATGCAATGGACAAAGCATGAATGATACACATCCCGGACCCACAGCCATGCCTGTCACACTCTTTGCACACATACACACACACACATATTCTATCCTGCTACCTACTCAGCATACCCCTTGGGTGTCATGGTGTCCCCATGGCAACCTATATTTACACCACTTGACTGCAGAGGAGAGCAGACCTCAGTTTAGTAGCAGCTGTGGATTTTGGATGCATGCACACAAAGGCCACAGAGCCAGGGGAAAGAGAAACAGAAAAAGAAATGAAGGATGCAAGGCAAGGGAAAGACAGAAAGATGTTCTGTTCTAGGAGTGAGCATTGGTGGACACATGAGCCAAGTACAGCATTTGTTTGCAGTTGCTAGGCGCAGTACTGTCTAATTCAGCATATGCCTTGATGCTCATGTTACCAGCCATGTAGTTAAAAACCCACCCCACTGCATTGCCAAATACACTGTCTGAGTGATAATGCCAGTCTGACCCCATGTATTCACACTACAGAGCTGGCCTCTCTACTGACCCCATGACTACAGCCAAGTAAAAAGAAATGCTGAATTTTGAAACAACATAACAGAAACTATATTTGTGTTTTGTATTAATTGAAGCATTTTCTATACAACTAAACTAATCAGCATGCCACCTAAAATTATAAAACAATAAGGGTTACATAATATTTTGATCTTGGGGTTGTATCCAACCTGGTATCAAGTGACAACTTCTCAAAAAAACAATCAAACAAGAAAACAGGTTAGAGCCTAGAACAGTCTGTTACACAGGAGTGTGGGAGTGTGGAGTGAGTAACAGTAACATAATAACCTATGGGAGTTGAAAAGACAACACCACACCCCAGGTGCTAAATGAATTCTTACTCATTGGGATCAATTAGGTTGCTTACACTCTTTACGACTATTTAAAGTTTTTACAGCAGATATTGCAGTTACCTCGGGTTGAGTCAGTAACCGGTGATCCAGAGGTATCTATTTTAAACCCACTTAAAGGGGAGAAATCCACCTACTGTAACACTCCCCACACCCCCCCACACCCCATCCTCTCCTCTTCTATGAACACATCTTGTCCACTTGTGACCATGCAGTGACACAGAGGCACGCTGTAACACTTTAAAACATAAGAAGAAAATGTTCCAAGGAGAGAATAATCCTCCAAAAATAGGAGCAGGAAGCCTAACCCAGTGTCTGTACAGCTGGAAAAAACATGGCAATCTTGTGTTACAGCTCTTATCTGACCAACTGACACATCGGTAGACTTGCTCTTTGATTAAGAACTCAGTTGTTTCTTGTCTATTTCCTCTCAGCTATCTCCAGCCATCCTAATGTCCGAGATGGATTTGTTGAGTGCTACTATTAATTTTCACTTGTGTATTCCTGGCCAGTCATAAAAACACAGGTGTTTCTGATGTTCATTGTGGTTAGTGAAATCATACTCAGCACTCAGGTCATAAGATTATTCCTTTGGCAGCACAGGATTATAAATTGGGTTATCTACTGTCCTTATGTTCTCCATCTTTTGGCATTTTAGTTTGATGTTTTTGTTTCCTTTATTTTATCCAAATTATTACATTTCTATGTGTTCATTTGGATGTTGTTGCACTCTGCTCCAGTAAAGCTTGTGGGTGGTAAACAGGGCTCACACCAGAGTAAAAAACAGAGGGGAAAAGCAAGGTGGGATTAATGAGAAGATGGAGGGATGAGGAAATCTCAGGTGGCACAAAACTCCATATGTCCATGGAAAGCAAAAATAAAGGGAACCAAAGGTTAGATGGGTGGAGGTCAACATCAGAGAGGAAAGGAAGCAGTAGAAGGAATGCAGAAGCAGAACAGCAGGAAATGACAATTAGTCTGTTCTCAATTCCCTAAGCTGGTTGTTCAATTAGAGAGAGCTCCTGCTGGAAAAACAAGCGGAAAAACACTTACATTACAGATATTGTTGGTTTTTATCAAACACATAGGGACCCACAGAGCACACCGATTTGGAAAAAAAAAAAACTATATCATGAATCAGTTAAAAACAAATCAAATTAAGCCTAGAAATCCTTAATGAGGTCTTCATCACAGCTGGATGCCGTTTTTGCATAAAACAAAAATAAATCGTAAAAAACAAAAAAAGAGAGAAAAAGATGGGGGTGTATTTTTTATGTTGGATTTTATAAATGTTGCAGGTTTACAGGAAGTAAATAACAAAAATCTGCATGCGCTCCCTGTTGACTGCCCCTGCTGGTTTAGTCATAATTTCCTCAAATACTAAAAGCCGTTGCTAAACAACTGCTGTGATGGCACAAAACAGTAATACTTTGGTTTGGAGCGTTCACCTCATTTGAAGTGCACTCCACCACCTCTACCTTATCTGGCGATACCGCTGCTATGGCACGTCAGTTGGTGTTTGAAGAGTCCATCTGTGCACGCACACACATACAGTCTGTCTGTCTTCCTCCCTGACAAACCCACATACCACAGTGGCTAACATATGAGAGCAGGCTTCCAGAAATAAATCTGAGCAGCCCATAACAGCTGCATAACACACGCGGATACGGTCCAGTGTAAATGTTTGATACAGGCAGTAGTTTGTTGTCAGAGGTGTTGGTGCCAGTGCTTTGTTTTACCTGGGACAGAGGGTGTCAAATAGTAGCAAACAGGTTGGATAATGTAGTCGGGGCATATGGAGCACAAGCGTCTATTAATAAAGCCAGTCTGGATGTCACAAATGTTTCCGATGTATCACGGCATGGCTTTGGAGTAAATATATTCAGAGCCTGTGTGTCTTGATTGTGCACAGACCAAGGAACTCTTTAATTACATCCTACTGTGCCTGGCCTTGTAATAAACTCTTACTTGGAAAATTAGTCATAGTTGACATTGCTGTAATTGTGAATGACATGCAAATCAAGAAAACACCCAGTGGTTTTCAAAGTGCAAATAAACATAGCATTTTCAGCATTTAATGAAGGAATTAACTGCTTCCTCTCATGTGTTCATCGGCACAAAATATGCACAGAACAAGATTTTCTGGCTTCACTGTAAGCTTGTGATCTTTTACACGCTGTCACTTGGTCTGACATCCCTGGAAGAAGCCAGTGGAAGCACTGCATCCACACCCTCTCTATTTAAAACAGGATGGTCTGTGATGCAGATATTACCGGATACACACTGTACCACTGCCAACAACACATAGCCTCAAATATCTATGTCTCTCCTTCACTTAACTCAAATTTCACAGGAGTTAAATTTAACCCATCATCATAAAAAAATAACCCTCAGTGTCCAGATGTGACCACATGCACGAAAACATTTTCCTCTTTGCTAAAAGTACATAGGTTATAGTCTTTCAGTGAAAAAGAAAAAGAGGGAACTCCCTTAGTCAGCAGTGCTGAGTGTAGAGTCTGACCACATGAGCCTTAAACTTTTAAATAGAGTAGATTTTGTCAAGGCTTTGTGGGGTGGGGAGGATGTGTCTGCATCAGTCTAAAAACCTTCCATCGTTTGAGAGCCCAGCAGGGAACGTTAGTGTAGCTGAGAGTATTTTAAGAAAGAGTATGGACTGACAGACACACATGGCAGATACTATGCAAAGGATGAGGCTGAAACTTTAGTCCAGTGGGCACAGTTTCAAATTAATGGGCATTTACTCGGCAGCTAGCAACTGGTGTCCATCTCCGTCCATACACAGTGGCCCACACACTTGTGCACACAAACAGGACAGTCGGTATCCCAGTAGTTATCTCTGGGTGTGTACTGTGGATAAACGGACAGTTATTTGCGATCCCGCACTGTATTTATCTGTAAAAATCTGTCAACCCAGTCTTCCTGTGGGTGTGTTTTAAAACAGATCCAGAGAGAAGGCTGTCACAAACAACAGATGCAATGAAAAAAAAAATGTGTGACCTACCAACAGTGAGGCAGATGGCAGCACAACTTGGGACGTTGAGGTGGGTCAAGGCTTTCTTTTCTATCTGCACTCAAAAGCAAAATCTAGAAATAAGACATGCATCGCACTGCAAGCCTGTGTGGTGACAAATAGCCAATGTGTTGATCAAAGTGAGGGGCGTGGGTGGTTCATCATCACTTGGGACTGAACCATGTGACCAAAGTAAGACTCACAAGGTTCTGACATTACATGTGATTGTGTCTCCCGAAAACAGACACAAACACAAGAGGTCTATTAAAACTTCAAAAGCTCTGCAAAACACTTTGAAGATTAAAAAAAAAAACAATCATGAGTTAAAACTGTTTCTGAAGAATGCACTGGGATTTATGAATCGCTCCCTCTTAATTCTTTCTCTGTTTATTTGCATCAGTCTGTAGCTTCCTTATTGCTTCTCTGAGAGTGGATACTAAAATCAAGACGTGGAACAAAACCACATTAATCAGAGGCCTCTAAACTGAAATTGACTCAAGACACAAACAAGCACACTAGCGGACACACATAAACACACCAGGTCCAGACATGTAGAGGAAAACACCAGTGTGCTAATTAACAATGTCGTGTATCTAGACTTCAAGAGGGTCTGAAACTCTTTTAGTTCAGTTTAAATGCAATAAGCATACTCCATTCAGAGTTTAGCTTTGGTAAATTATTTTAGCTTTAATTATAATATCTTAGATACTAACATCATTTGAGCCAACGTCTAAATAATGCTGATCTCTGTGCACTTTGAAAGGCAGTCAAACTACTTTTCGGCTACTTTTACACACCAACCCTGAATTACACACAGCTCAGATTTCAATGACCAGGAACGAACAAATTTGTCTTCCTTCAAAAGAGCATTCTCTTCCCTCCTCATTTGTCTGCTCAATGACCATGCTGTGTGTCTGTTGTGTGCGTGTGCGTGTATGTGAGTGTGTTAACGTAGTTTTATGAGCTTTGTTTCATTAAAACTGGGCTAGATAGTGAAATAGCTACTGCCTGTGTGATGACGAAAGAGGGACCACGACACAAAGGGAGTTGTCATGGTAATTTATATAGACAGAAATGTCACACGCTGACCAGATAAAAAAAAAAAAAAAAGGTGTGTTGTTCCACTGCCAGCTCAGTCTGTGACCAGTCTACTGTGTAATTTGGCCAAGAAGCTCTTGAGTGTCTGAAATCACTGTATTTAAGAGTATCTGGATAAAGGGCCCTTTGCTCACACCCTTCTCCTGTTGCCACTGAGGAACACCCCTGTCTGACTGTGAATCTGCACTTAACACACACCTACAGTAATGATGGATTATTCTAATGTCCCTGGACAGCTAACACATGATGAATTATAGGTCCTCTAAACTGACAGCCACCTCTAAACACACAGAAATCCCATCTTTAAGCAATGATTACAATGCTGAGCTAAGAGCTGGTGAAGTCAGCAGCATTTGACTCTTCAGTCCACAGCTACCACCATAATCTGTACCTAGGTTCTGCTGATGCAGAGTCACACCTGGTCAGTCAGCTACTCATTAAGACATCCTAACTGAATTTACTGTGAAACATCCCTTTGACAATCAGCTCACTTGTTTCTATGATAAAAACAAATGATAAAAAAAAAGATCACTGAAGCTTGAAATGTAGCCTCATACTGTTGGATCAAGGAGATTTAAAAAAAAAAAAAAAAAAGCATGTAAAGGTAATCCAAAACTTGCACTGTAACTGTAAACTACCCACTAGTTCACTTTGCATACTCCGCACCTATATTTCAATGCAATATAATAACATCCACTGGGATAAATAAGAAAGTACTGTGAGGGCACTGTTCTCAACAGTAGCATATTTTGACATTCAAATTTAAGTGATGCTGAAGGAAAATTTATGAAAATAGCAAGAAGATGTTCCCCTCACACTGCTCTCTGTAGTGGGATTATTTTCTTCGTACTTTCATACCAGATCAAATCATACTTTGGTACATAAAGTGGACAAATTTGCAGCAGAAAATGCACAACTATTATCAATAACATGAACAATGAATGTGTTGCCCCAGTAAGAAATGACTGTGAAAGTGAGACACCATGACCCTGAAACTGAAGCAGCTAAATAAATCTCTGCCATGATTTCATCTTACCATTTGCACTTATCCCTTTGCCACAGAGACATGTCAAAATCTCTCTTATGAAAAGGGTTGGTCCCTATATTCAGACGGCGGCGGCAGCGACACAAAGTTTCAGCTGACACCAAGGAGACACAAAGTCCAAGACCGCACATCAATTAGAGGCACAGTGTGGACAGCACCCACAGTTACTGTTGCTGCTTCTGTTGTTGTTCTTGTAAAGCAAAAGGTCCTGTTACTTCCTCTCTTCTCTCTGAACACTGTTGCATTCTGCCCTGCTCCAGAGCTGTTCGTATACATACTACCGGTGTGCAGCAGACAGACTGTAAAGACTGTACAGACAGTAAATGGAGATCACACAGGTCTGGCTACTGGAACACTCTCCCTGTTGTCAGTGCACACTATAGGTTACACAGGCTTTTTAAGTGCCACTGTGGGTCGTAAGCATTTTGAATAGGTAGCATGGGGCTGGCTGCAGCTCAGTGTAGGCCAAGCAGCTGGGAGGTCAGGTTATTATTGCTCAGTTAAATTACTGGTATCGAGAAAAACACGAATGAATTCCACAAACCCACAGGTTGCTGTGATGTAATAGAAAACTACATACTTGTGTGCTGGGTTTCTGGAAATATTGAAAGGCAAATAGGCTACAGTCTCTGACCTGCACTGCGCATTGAGTTATTATGTTTATGTTTATGTTATGTTTATGGATGTTTAATCTAGATTCAAAGCCAAGACAATCAATGTGACTTCGCGTCTGTTTGTGGATAAACACAGTGGGTTGTTTTCTAGATTACAGACACGGTCAGAGTAAGAATATAAACGCTTAAATCCAGAAAATAGTCTGTTATTTGATTTTATAGGACTTACCCTAAGGATGGTTTGGAGGACTCAGTCATTGCACTGATTTCGATATCCAACTTCAGACGATAGCGGCTCTCGAGCTGGGCTCCCAAAATCCACCGTTGCTCTTAAACTCGATGGCCACTATCCATTACGTTATCACCTGTGAGTTAGCACATCGACATTTAATTCATTTTTTCTACCAGGGGGGGTTGTCTAACACGTCTCTGACTAATAAAAACAAGTTCGTTGACGTTGAGAAAACATGAGCAGCTTTGAAAATATTTTTTTTAAGTCGAACAAGTGACAGTGCGCAGAGATGACAGTCCGCTCCGCCGTGACCCGAGGCACAAAGCCCGCAAACTGTCCGCAAACTGTCCGCTGAGACAAACCACCACACAAAGGTCAACACCAGCTCAGTGTTAACAAGTCAAACTTACTTCGGTCCAAACTGTCTCACTGGTTCATTCTCACGGGCTGAGTTACTTGTCAAATCCACTTGTTGTAATCTTCATGTCCCCCTAGGTTGAGTTTTCCCTCGAGCGTTGTCAAGTCCGTTAAGATGTTTTGAACATCACTTCCGGTATAGCCTTTCAAAAATAAGAGTCCCCTTGAGCGCTCACAAATTTAGCTTCTTTTGTTTTTGTTTCCCCTTCGCAGCTTTTCCATCGTTGGCAAGACATTATACCGTCCTGTTGCTATACGGGACGTAAAATCTTTTAAGAACCTGTACACAGCGGCTATCGGACAACATAGCTGGGGGTGCGTCTCAGATAGACATTTGGTCTTCTCTTAATAATCAAGTCATTTTATTTTTGTTTATACTACATGCCATTCACATAATGCAGTTGGGCTTCCCGTACTTATCTGCCTTTATCACCTCTTGGAAAACTCAACACTCCGCCCTTTTATTCACAAGGAAATCCTACGATGTTTCTTGTGTTTTGTTTTGGTTTTTTCCTGCTGCGTGTCTCCAGCTTGACGCAGCTCCCCAGCCCACCCTCGTCAGCAAATCTCATGTCAATCATCCTCAATGGGAATCCACTGAGCGCCAGCTGGAGAGCGACGGTACGAAATTACCATGAGGAACACAACACAAATTTAGGGCGGTAAATACAAACAAAAGTTGAGCAGTGAAGAAAAGAAAATAAAAGAAAAAAGGGTAGGGTTCAGAGCTAAGCACGTACAACCAGTTTATTAATATTAGGCTATAAGAATTAGAAATAGTATTATTATTTATTTTCATGAAGACGGCTATTTTCATTATCATCATTACAATTGTCTGCTGCGGCTTATATACAGTCTATGGGCTGTACACTGGGTTTAAATAAAGTTTATGGGTAATATAAACAAAGTTTCTGTGCGCACTGTCTCATTGAAATTCCATGATGAGAATTCAAATCTTTTCCCCCGGCATGTTTCTCCCGACATGCTTTGCCTACCTCCCTCCCTAGGGTACCATTCTTTACCACAAGAGGTCACTCATAGACTACTCTTGGGCTTTTCTCTGAAAGCCCGTGTGTTGGGTCCTACATTAGATATTGGATTATCAAGAGAAGTATTTCTATAGGCACTTCTTCATTACATATAGCCTAGGGTATAGGGTGCCAGGCTTTAAGAGCTCAAGGGATTGGGGCTAATTTATTTATAAGGCCATTGCTGCCATAAATCTTGTATTTTTTGTAGGTTATCTTTTATGAAATCTAGAATTGTGTAAATTCTACCACTTACACATTGCGATCACCACTGTGTTAGGCTGGGACTGCTCACTCTTTTATTGTTTTGTTTTGTCTTGGGTATTTTATGCTGCACTTGAATTGTCCTTAGGAGACAATAAAGATTTACAATAACAGTAAAACCAAGAACAAGCTCATTGAACCATTGTGTGGCCTAAAGCAGGACAAAGGATGATTTTTTTTTTCTGTAATACTCACAGTTAACATTACATTGAAATCTTGAACATGTTATCACTCCTTGTAGACTGGACTGTGACACACACATTTGGACTATGTTGCATTAGTTTAGCTAAAAACAGTATAAGAAACAACACGTTTGTGATCAGATGACTGTGTGCTTTCTTGTGTGTGGGCATCTTCTTAGCCGCTCTCCCACTAACAATTGGCATATGGCTCCTTTCCCACTGCCCAAAATACCACCCCCAATGCAGCACGTCTGGTGATGTCATCATGTTGATGACATCATCAGCGAAACAGAAAACAGCGACGTAAACAATGGAAAGTGATACTTTTGCTGCCTTCATTTGAAGCAAATGTGAAAAAAGAGTGGTTGGGTCTGTTTGGTCTCCAGTTCTCCCTTGGTTTCCACCTGAGCCTGAGGTTCTGCTGTCTCTCACTGAAGAAGGAGAAGATGTTTCTGAATCAGTTCAATGGCTTCATGAAAATATTTACTGATGGTTCAAAGGATCCTGTGTCTGGGAAAACTGCGATTGGGGTTTATGTGGCAGATGAGAACCTTTTAGTTAGCATCCGCTTGTCAGATAACATATCTGTGTCCTCTGCTGAACCTTTGGCAATTCTAAGGGCAAGGGCGTGGATAGAAACTAATAAACCTCAGAACAGTGTCATGTGTTCAGATTATGCTGCTGCTTTGATGGCTCTGGAAGAAGCGACATCAAGAGCTTGCCCTGACCTGGTTATGGAGATCCTGTGCTGCCTATCAAGAGTTGAGAACTCAGGATGTCATGTGTTTTGTGTGGGTGCCAGGTCACTTGGGAGTTGAGGGTAATGAAGTTGCTGACAGATTAGTGAAAGAATCCTTAGCCAAAGAAAATATAGATCTGAATGTTCAAATGGGTAAAGACGAATGTTACAGCATCTGTAAAGAAGAGTTGGAGATCCGGTGGCAGAATGAGTGGTCAAAAAGCAGAAAGGAAGGCATTATTTTACTTTGCGACCCTCTGTAACAAGTAAAAGGTGGAGGAGTATGCTCGGGCGAAAAGATGAGGTTACTTTAACTAGACTGAGACTGAGGGAATGCTGTCTGGCAAGTTGTTTACGTGAGTGTAAGGAATTAGAAACTGTGTGTTGATTTCCTGTAATACGTCACAGAAAACAGTTGTTTAAGGATTTGTCAGATCTGGTCCTGTCTGTACTTCTTTTAAGAGCTATTTTTAGATCAGAGGAAAAATCTGATTCTGTTGGGAGGGTAGTGTTGAAATGCCTCCACTCTACTGGGTTATGAGAAAATTTAAATTAGTATCTTGCCATGACCTGTGGAGGGCAGCATTAGGCTGGATAGCATATATACCCGTCAACATTGGGATTTGAAAATAAAGGAAGTTATCCACAACCCCACCACGGGTAGTCCCACCACCCATGACCCCTTACATTTTTATAAAAGTGTACAAGACACTTAAAATGACCCCTAGTCAACCACTTACAAACTACAGGATGGTTTTCACAGCTCCTACTTCCTGAAATTAGGTGGGCATTTTTATTTCCTGTCCTTTACCAATGGGTGAAGTGATTAATCGGGTGTGCCTGATCATTGTACTGAAGTCAGGCACACCTGATAATCACTTCACCCAATAGTGGTAGACATGATGAAATAAAGATGTCCACCTAAATTCAGGAAGTAGTGGAGCAATGAAAACGGTCTATTAGGTGTTCACAGAGCATTGCAACCTTCACCTCCGTGTTTGTGACCTGATCTACCTGCGTAACGTTTCTTGTGATGAATGTGGCCATTGAGGGGGCACGTTTCCAGGCTTCTAGAGCACGTTTGTGCTTAAGAGAATTGTCGTGCTGTTTCACATCGTGTCTTCCACCATGAGAGATATTAAAATCCGTCTTACAGATCTTACAAAGAGCACGGCTTCGTCCAGTCCTGCTGCTTTTCTTCAAATAAGGAAAGTCAGTCTCCCATTTGTCAAGGTAGTTGCACACCGCTTCCGCCTTTTTGGCAGGTGGTCCCTGCCCGTCTTCATCATGGTCTTCATGCCCAGCTATCTTCACTTCGCGCTCGCGCTTGTGATTTTTGAATCTCGCGACTCGAATCTCGCGAATCTTCATGCGTACTTAGGACGCTACAGCTACTGTACTGCCACCGGCTGGGCCGGAGGGGAAATACGGGAGATTTACGGGAATATTATGTAAACGAAAAAAAAACGGTGGGACAGATTATTAAAATAACGGAATTTCCCGGGGGAAACGGGAGGGTTGACAGATGTGATACGAATACGAATTACTTTATTAATTCCAAACGGAAATTCATTTGCCTGCCGGAGACCCATAAGAAGAGGAGGAGGAAGAAGAAGCAAATGTGGACTGTGGACTAGAAATAAGGATCTAAGGGAAATGACACTTCCGCATTTCTTGGTCTACGTTTCTATTGTGTTATTTGGGGAAATTCTGAGAAAGTTATTTCATCGCCATGCATTTGAGGACATAGAGTTCAAAAGGCTCAAAAAGATCCAGGCAAAGAAGAAAAAGAAGCCCCGAGGTGCAGACACTAATTTACCTGACAGGAAAAGGCAGAGCTGAACTCTCACCATGACAGGTGAGTGCATTTGTACAGATTTTAGAATATTGTTTTTCAAAGTTTTATAAACTTTTTACTTTTTTATAAACTCTGTCTCTCACAATGTGCTCATCAAAGCAGAGAGACTTACAGAATTTAAATCTCTCTCCAGACTCTAATGCAAAGATTTTCTGAGAGAAGCAAAAGGGACCCCTGTTTAAAACTGCTATGGTTTTGCTTGCAGGTCATTTCCATGGTTTTACTTCTGTTTCCCACATCTTAAAGCCCCTACAAAGAACTTTTAACTGGAAATGCATAAGTCTCTCATCTCTGTTGATGTCTCTGTATGACCTACAACAGGAAATGAGGCCATCGGTGGGAAGATAAGCTATTTCTAAATAGTGTAACTCTTTATGACACTCAGACCGCAGACAACCATGGATGTATAAAGAGAACACGCGTGAGCCAGATAAGCGTCTTTACGACAATACGCACTAAGGCTCATGGGAAATGAAGTCTTCAGTCTGTCAAAACAATACCGCTTTTGTCCACAGGGGTCGCCAAAATCAAACACAAAATGAAAGTTCTTTGTAGGGCTTTAAGATTTCTGCCTTTGCATTGATGCAGTGGTGTAAGAGACTATTATCAAAGGAATTTTGTTTGGTGGTGCTCTCAGAAATGACATTAAATAATAATAATAATAATAATAAAAATAATAATAATAATAAAAGAACCACAGTGAATAATCACAGACCTCACTGTCAACAGCTTCTACTGGAGCAACTCTCGATGAAAATTTCTAAGATAATGAGTTATATTCTGTCCTAATACACATGAATTACACCTGAATTAAGGTCACAAGCTGTAGCCTTTACCTCGACATTTAAACAAAACTACACTTCTGCCTGCAGATAATGGAGCAAACGCCACCTTGGGGTGTGATTATCCAGGCTACTACATCAACCCGGACGAAATCCCCTCTCCTTGTGACGATGTGGACCTCCAGATTTTCAACCAGGTGTTTCTGCCCATTCTCTATAGCCTGGTCTTCATCTTCGGGTTTATAGG
>OMNW01015088.1:0-18779 GCA_900303245.1 Selene dorsalis
CTTCACTCAGCTTCAGTTCAAGCTCTTTGTTTCTATCCAGCCCCTCCTCTCACTGCTCTCCTGGTGTTTTCAGCATCAGGAAGCAGCGGATTTCAATGAAAACACGGTAAAAAACCACCAGCCCCGCACAAAACAGCAGACAGACCAAAGAGCCATCAAGTACCCTCTGAACACAGCAAAGCATTTAGCAGTAAACGAACCAGACCAGATGTTTCTTCAGGACTGAGCAGAGACCGAAAACAGCCAAAATACTGAGTGAATATTTGACTCACATTCACAAAGATACATGACTAAAGTTAAATTATAGAAATCCTCCACATCTGTTGGTAAGCGACTCTTTAATTAACAACAACGATGTGTCAACACTGTGTCGACAACTTGACTCTAAACACACATACCTGAAGCGATGGGTGTGTTCTGTCCATGTCTCCCCACGTTAGCACCCACACCTGGTCATGTGATTTGTCATAGAGCATCTTCACTGGAAAAGGGTCAGTTGCTACTGCCTAGAGAAACATGGAGAGAAAGAGAGAGATAATGACTTATTGTTGAAGTGGACAGAAATAAAACTCTGTTCGCGGTGCTAATGTGTGTGAAACAACCCACGTCCAGGACCTTCACATATCACACCTAACAGTTCTTAACATATCAAAGGTGCACGTCGACGAACAAAACAAACTGCAAAACAAAAACATCTATAAAAAAAAAAAAGGAAAGAAAGTAAGATCTTTTTATTCAGCTGATAAACAGAGGAGGAAACGTCCTCAGCAGAGACTCTGCTGATATAATTAGCTCGTCAAAGATATTGGTCTCTGCAGATGTGTCTGCCAATAAACAGCACAGCGTTTGAGGTTATTCAGAACATGTTTTAAACAAGTCATATTTCTTTATTATAAAATGTCCCATTTATTGCGTCAGCCACAATACTTAAACAATCGAGTTTAAGAGATCGTTATTAACAATGTTTATGTAAACAAACCAACAGAGACAACCAAATGTCAATTTATTTCTGATTAGATTTTTTTTTTTTTAATTCCCCATATTTACCTCCCTCAAAAATCCAATAGCAGATGGGCTGTAGAGCCGCAGCTAATCTAATAGTATTACTACTGATTGGACTTCACTATCAGTAAAAGCCCTTTAGCAAGACTCCAAATACTTTTCTTTCCTGCTACAAATATAAAAGAGAGGTAAAATGGATATAAAACAGACATACGCTTTCTCACTCAATGGTCCTTTGCTCAGCTATCAAGTATGGTCAAGTACAACCCGTTATCACATCAGGAAAGTGTCTGAGGACGAAGAAGGTGTAAATGCAAGAGAGGATGTGGAAGGTGACGGCATGTCCAATTTCACAGTGTCATTGCTGGAGAGGTTTTACTGAGGATATGTGACACTTATCATCACCATTTCCATGTGTTCCATATTGTGTGTTGTCAACTGTTTACTTGTCTGTTTACAGCATCTACTGCACGTCTGCCCGTCCTGGGTGAGCGATCCCTCCTCTGTCGCTCACCCTGAGGTTTCTCCTATTTTTCCCCTGTTCAAAGGGTTTTCTTGGGAGTTTTTCCTCAGTCGATGTGAGGGTCTAAGGGCAGATGATGTTGTCATGATGCTGTGTAAAGCCCTTTGAAACGCACTGTTTGTAAAAACGGGCTATACAAATAAAATTGCCTTGCCTTTCTTTGCCTTATCAGGTGAGAGAGCAGAAAGAGGAAAATAACTTGCAGAGACAACGAAAGGAGGATGGAAAGATGAGAGGAGGCAGGCAGGAAAGAGGGAGTAAGTGAGAAAGAAAGCAAGAGAGAGAAAGCGCGAGAGAGACAGATGGAAGGAGAGAGATGGAGGGTGCGGGTTGTATTCAACCTCAGGTCTGCTGCAATGTCAACAACAAGGAATAACACAATCCATTATCCTGCTTGTGGCTGGGTGGACAGGGAGCTGCTGACACCCCCACCAGTGGAGCGAGACCACTAGCTCTGTGTTCTGTAATGGGAGGTCCAGCCCTCTGCTCTGCACCGGTCAGCCAAGTGTCAACTCAGCATGTGTGTATGTACAGTGTGTGTGGAGGTGCTGGACCTGCCTCTGTGTGTTTAACTTCCTACATGATGGGAGCAGAAGGTAGAGCCGAGGTCAGGCCGATTCACAGGACTGGGAGGAAATGGACCGGGCTATGTGTTGACCTCTAACACTCTGATATACTGGACTGCTCCATTTAAGGTGGAATTAAGGAGCTATTAGGTCAAATGAATGCTGGTGTGTTGTGAGACAACATAAAGGCTTTTCCATTTGCTGCTTATGCTAAAAGAAAAGAGCTGTGTGTTTGCTTGTGTGCAGGTTCTGATTCAACGTCGGACCATTAAGTCTAGATTTTGCCGGTGTCTGGTTAATGCAGGTGTCTGTACTGAGCTGAAGCAGCAGCAGCAGCAGCAGCAGCAGCAGCAGCAGCAGCAGCAGGAAGCTGGCACTTGAGTTTATTAGCATTTTAATTCTAAGATGAAGAAACTGTGGACACCAACAACAACCATCGTCTGTGACCGAGGTAGAGGCCTCTCGGGTCCGGTCAGCTGACTGTGAGTCCTTTGTGTGTTGCATTTTTGGAGTCTTGGGACTGAGATGTATGTACAGTAAAATAGTTTGAGTTAACATACTCATCTACTATCACCACTCAAACAATTTCTGCCTTGTCATCCACTAAACTGCATCTTCACATTTGACCTTTAATTATTTCTAACTTCACCAGCTTGCAGAAGTCGAGAGCCAACTAAAACTTCAAGGTGATTGATGTTGTATTGACAGGTGAGTTCATGGAGGTCCAGAGCAGAAGACCTGCAGCAATGAAGGAAATGTTTGTCAAAACAGAAATAAAAATTTCATCCTTCAGGAAACCAGAACATCTCTTCACAAAACATACAGTGTTTTTGAAACTGCTCAGAGAAAAGAAAAGACACAGCAGGTGCCTCACTGATTCACTGTAGCTCAGAAGAAACTGCTGTAATAAGTTCATACAACTACATAACCAGAGGTTTTTTTTTTCTGTGTCGCCTTGGTTTCCTTTTAATTATGGGCTGGGCCTTATGTTTTCAGGTCTGGTCAGAGACTCGGGTCTGTCCAAGAGATCACAGTCGACGTTAGATGGCTTTGTAAGGCAGGATAATGAAGGTGCTACACTTCATTGGGTGAAACAGCATGAAAACCATGAAAGCATTTGCTGGTGCAGCTTCCTCCATGTTTACAGCCTTCACCCAAGTCTCAGAAATGTATGAAGCCATTCTGAAAGTTGCAGAAAGATTTTCACTCAAATGGGCACAAAAATTCAGATGAAACTTTGTGTAACTACCAGGTTCCTAATGGATGTATTTTCAACAGTGACTGTAACAGGAAGAAGCTGGATGTATTTTTTACTTAATGTTCTTGGTGAGAAAAGTGGTTTCATCCTACACACACCAGGTCATCCTGTGTTCAGGCTCCTCTTTACTTTACAATTAAGTAATTAAAGCCACAGCTTTGCTCATACACTCCTTTTGTCAATGGATAAAGTAAAGTAATTACCATCTTCTCTCTTGTTGTAAAAGGCTTGAAAAGATGCGTCAAATGTGCATCGTGAGAATAAAGAGCCTTGAAATAACAGAGACGGAGGAGAGAGAAAAATGGGACCGGTGCATTAACCTCCTGCACCCAGAGGCCACGGAGGATCTTCAAGGAAGAGCGATGGGGGTTAGGATGGAGAAGGATAGGGCAATCAGAAGAATGAAAGCAGTTTTACAGTGTTGCAGAAGAAAGAGAGAAAAAGAAGCAGCTGGTGCACTCTGATAGACCAAAGGACACTAAAGGAGTGAGAGCAGCTTTTGTGCCAGAAGTCAGTGTCGATAAAAGTGACGTGGCAAATCATTTCACCGTCCTTCAAAGTAAAAGTATCCAACCTTTCATTACCTGTTTTATCTTGCAATTAGCAATGTTACGTTACAGGTTTGTATTGGTATTTTTGCACTGTTCCCTGATCAGTTTCCCATTTACTCCACCACGACTTTCAGTTACCTCCTTCCTCCTCCTCCTCTTCCTCCTGCCTCCTCCTCCTCCTCCCCCCGTCTACTTCTCCTTGACTTAGACCTATTTCCTCTCATCCTGTATCACTGTATAAATGATGCTGACCCTGGGAAGAACCCCTGAGGGATTCAGTCTCTAAACAGCCGTTACAGGCAAGATGAATGGCGAGGCAGCCAGCACCCACCTGGGCACCATATTGTTTCAAGCGCTTGAGGTGTATTTGATTTATTTCACCTCGCATGTGGTCTTCTTTTTATCAGTGGCAGTTCAACAGTGTGTCAAACTGTACACACTGAACACTGACGTATCTCCAAACACTGGCTAACAGATTAACTAGCTTTTAATGTTCCTTTTCTCTCGTTTTTCAGACAATAACCCTGTTAAGATGTTGTTGAGTCAGTAACCTCAGAGTTAGGTTTATGCCTTTCTGTTTGTATTTTCAAGCAGTGTGGTCGGCTGCGTTGGTAAGGGTGTAAACATCCCGAAATCCGATAAAGAGCAGAACAGAACTGCTGACATGATCATGAACTCAGATGTAGTAGCACAAAGGATCAGCTCCCACACAGCAAGGAAACACCACACAGTGGATGATGTTCCTGTTGTGAGTACAGCTCGTCCCAACGTAGCACATAATCTAATTAAATAATGTAGATAGTTAACAATCCCTTCTTTGATTTAAAAGTAACACAAGCTTAAGACTGTGTCAAGCATGCTAATGTATGCGTCTTACCTTAGAGCGGATCAAATGCTTTTCCTCTGGTGTTTTTGGTTTTTAGAAAAGCTTATTTAAAAAGAAAAACCTTCCACTGCTCTCCAAGCTCCTTAAATGCTGAGTAAGACTCTGGCTACAGCTCAACTTAGACTCATATTGCTTCATCATGCTGAAAAATCCAAAGCATGACAGGGTTGTGATGGCTAGCTGTGGCTCCGAAGCTAAGATTGGGAACAACTCTTGAAAAAAATAAAATAAAATTGGAGACATTTATGAAGCACTTTTATCTGTGTGGATTTATAATTTGCCTGACAGTCATTCACATTCACTCACTGACGGACAGGAACTGGTCTGAGCACTGGGAGAAAATTAGGGCTCACTATTTTGCCCAAGGACACTGTGGTACTGGAGTTTGGGAGGAAACAACCAACCCTCTGATTAGTGGATGACCTGTACTGCCTCTCTCATCACACAAAATCTATTAAGCAGCCGTAATTGTGCAGAAACCTCAACTTCACCTTCTCCAGTTTACTTTTCTCATTCAGAAAAAGTGTCAAACTTTTCCAAAAACTTAACTTCACCAGTATGCAAAATGTTCCTCTGTACTTTTAAAACTTACAGATGAATAACTTCAGAGATGTTCAGAAACCAGTCTGGGTGTGTTGTGTGTGTGTGTGTGTGTGACAGGCCTGATACCTGCTGCACCCACCTGAACCACCTTCTGCGCCTGGATATCGACGACCAGCAGTCGGCTCAGGAGGGGCTGGGTCACGTAGATGTACTTATCCCTGATGTTGACTGCTGAGGACCACACGCAGCGCTGCGGTGACACCCCCTCACCTTTAGGGCACATCTCCTCCTGGGAGGAGCAAAGCAGAGAACAGAGGGGGTTATGGAGGGAGGAGGAGAGGAGGAAAAGGTTGGCAGGATTCACTACGGTGTCACAGATCAGCCGTGTGAAGCTCTTCCCTCTGTCATCCATCACAGTGATTAGGTCTGGGCTAAAATTCAAAATGGTGGGTTATCTACTTTCATCAGAATCAAATCATGGAGATGTGATCCTATCGTGGAATTCATTAATTATTCAAACAGCCATGGTGCCGCTTCTGATTAAATCATAACCCATGGACCACAGATCACTGCATTGAATCTAGTCAGTCATTCTGCAATACTGAGGTTGAAGCCACAACCACTAATTATTTTAATTATGAATTCATCTGTTCATCTTAATGGTTTTTAATTAAGAACGCATTGTTCAGTCTTCATCGCTTTGTCCAAAAAGGAATGAAAAAATCTGCACATCCTCACTTTTTTTAGGAGCTACAACCAGTTAATTTTTCCTCTTTTTCATATTAAAAATAATTTATTCATAACAATCGCTGATTTTCTGTCAATCATCATTTGATTATTAAACGCCGCTCTCATTGTGCAGTGAAAATGTTAAGTCGAGGCGAGACAGAGAAGAAGAAGAAGAAGGAGGAGGAATTTGTGTAGCTCCTCTCAATTCTAAACACTTCTCATAGAACAATAAAAGACATTAAGATAAGATTAAATGAAACACACTACAGTACAAGAAGACATACACAGGATTTGAAGAAGAGCAAAATGAAACAGAAGACAAAAAGAAGCTACAATTGAATGAGACAGATTAATAAGCAGAACAAAAACCAGAGCACAGCTGCATTAGAGTGCAAGATATGAATAAATAGTCTTAAATTTAATTTAGGAAAAGGCAGAAAAGCTTTCGACCTTGAGTTAAAGGGACTATTAATATAATATTTTCAACCATGTCCCTCAGGACTGAAGGTCCTTACTGGTAATACTGTTCATTCTAATATCACTGTTATTACTGATGTTATACTGATGATGAAGGTTTCTGTGCAGAACCAGTGTTTTTACTCTAAAGTTAAAAAAAAAAAAAAATCAAAAACATCAACAAGCTCTGAACATGCTGCTGACTCCAGTAACATCTCACCTCCACCGGCCCTGCAGCCAGCTGTCTTTGCTGACTAGACATTTATACACACACCCACACACACAGTATACATATACTGCCATGCAATCACTAATGCACACACACACACTAACACACACACACATACACACACACTAAGAGTGTGTTTCAAGAGTTTCCACCTCCACCAAAGTGGTGAAACTGCTGTTTACAGCAGGAACTGGCTAACACATGGCTTATTGAGTTTCTATTGATCTCTAATACAATTACAGACTCCTGTAAAACCCAAATCCCTCAGAGGAACAAGCATCTTTTGCCATCTAAAGCCCATTGCTCTGGGAGAGGGATGTTCTCCAGTGGATTAAAAACCTTAGGATGTGTAGTGTAGTGTACTCTATACAGTCCCGTGCTGCGAACCGTTGACTAATGGACATAAGTAATCCCATTATAATTAGTGAGGTGAGGAGACCTGCTGTGTCACTGGGAGAGGGAGGAAGGATGGCCTTCATTTCAGCTGAGTGAGGGAGTATAGATAAAGTCAGACTGTTAGAGGTGCGCTTAATGTGATGAATAAACACCACCATTAATGTAGATACACAGTGGTCTCCTCCTGCACTGCACATAATCTAATCTTTGAAGGCTTCTGCTCAGCATGAGCTGCTGAACTGTCCTGACAAAAAAAACAAAACAAAACGTGATGCTGTTTGATGTAATAAAGTCATTGAGACATAAAATGAACTTACATAGGTAGCAACAATCCTCTCTGTCTGTTTCATGTGTCTCCGGATCTCACATTCACTGGGCTGGAGGACGGTGATGCCCTCGTCAGAAAACACATAGAACATGTTCCCCACACTCAACCCTGAGAGACGAGACAGGAAGACGGAGAAGACTGATAAAAAAAATGCTTTTTAAAGAAGCAACACAGAAATTAAAACAGCAGTAAATCCCACTCCCCCTCTTATCTGACGTCTGTGATGGACATTTCAATTTCCCCGCCCGAGGAGACACAGCAGCAGCACTCCTGTTAGCATGCTATCATGTTAGCGGGGGTGGGCAGTTTGTGGCTGCCAGCCATTTTGACAATGCCTACAAAGGATCCTGTCAGCAACACGTCCACGACGTTACTGTAGCAAGAGGCATCAAATTAAAGGCACTGTCTCCACGAGGAAGACGTTTCACATCTCGTCTGCCGGGTGTAAACAGATGCTGATGATGTAGCAGGGATCACAGACCAGCGTTCAGGCGTTTGGATGAACAACAAACTATTACAGCTTTCAGGAACCAGCAGAGATTAAAGCATAAGCACATATACGAGCAACATTTGGAAAATGCATTCGTTGACAAAACCCATAATGCTGATTGATTTGTCAGACTGTTAAGAACTTATTTCTGCACTATAACGCTGCCAGATCAAACACAGAGTGAACGCTCCACAACAATATGAATCAGTGTCAGAAAAAAAAACGAGACTAAACAAAACATACACACCAAGCAATCAACAGCAAAACACTGACACATATAAACAGACAGACACAGAATAAGCACTTGCTTATAGACAATAAACACACAGTGTGATTGAAGTAAATTGAATTTGCAAACAATCCAAAATCCAAGTGTTATAAACCACTCTGGCTGCTTTTAGTCCCGTGGTAACACTGACACGGTGATATATATTTATATGTATATAAAACAGATTGTATTTGTCTAACACTGAAAACCGCAGTGTGATTCGCAGCGCTGCAGTGACTGTGGTTATGTAGCATAAAGAGAGGATGGATATAGAAACAGCCCAAAACCACACAAAGTTGTTCCTCCTGTAACCACCACACTGTGGTCTGTGGTGTTATTTACAAAATAACTAAAATTCCTGCTCCTGTCTTAATGCCCCCCGCCCCTACCCCCCTCTGAAAAACACAGGATGAAACACCTTGGGCGTGCGAGGGGAAAATGCAAAGCTTGAGCAATTTTGCTTGGAGAGAAAGCAGCTTTGTGATTCTGCCGGACAACGTGGCATCAACATCTAAGTATAGAAATCCAGCTGCAGGCCCCGGAGAGCTGCGAAAACATGCACGCCACGTTTTCTTATTCACAGGAATACAAAGGCATTTTGAGGCACTGTGATGTATTACCTTCTTCTCTCCACAGGATGTTCGCAACTGCAGAATCAGCCGCGGCACAATGGAAAGGACAAGGTGGGGGAGAAAGAGTGAGAGAAAAACATGAATTTACCTTAAGAAAACAGGGACAGATCTTCAGAGGAACAGAGGAGGGTGATTTCTCTTGTGGCATGTCAAAACAAAACGTCTTTGACAGCTACAAAATGTTCCTCACTGCTGTTGACAGGACCACATTTCTCCCTAAATCAAAGGTTTTAGGAGGAAATATGACTTGTCTTGAGACATGTCATAGATTATTCTGTTTCATTTCAACCGACCCATTAAGCTCTTTCGAGATAGTGAATGTTAAGATGCCAAAATGATGAAATCTAACGAAAGATCAAATATCAAAGAAACATTAAATATGTGATTTGATTGTCTACAAGCGTATTTTGTCAGTGAGATCGCGACATAATTTGGGGTGAAGTCAGAACGGAGCGACTCATCCAACCTCCAAAATACTGTCAGAACTAAGTTCAACTTCTGGACTGACCTGTTAAACTGTGTTTTTCCCTAAATCAAGATGTTTGTCACAGATCAGTCGTTGGTTTGGTTCATTTTACAGCACCTAAAGACTCAGCGATAAAACTTGTGAAAAACTTCTGACACTCTGGTTCTGTTGAGTGGGAGGACACGAGGAGTTCCAGGTGCTGCATCTGTCTTCTTCCACTCTGACATCGCGCGAGATGAAACGAGCAAATGTCATGACTGATGTTCGCTGTTGTTTACCCGACACCTGACGTGTGTCAGGCGGTTATTGTGGAGTCGGATCTCGACATTAGAAGAAGAGATGCCAGGCTGAACAAGTTCCACCTTCGTGGGTAGACGTGCTGCACTGATGCTTCATGCTCAGTCTGTCAGAGATGAGGGAAACAACTACAGCTGATCTCTATGATAATTAAAACAGCTTTGGACTAATTGTGATGGTTAAATGACTTGTTACAGGGAGAATGGAGGCTCTCTGTCTTCCACCTAGTGTCTCTTGGCCAAAAACCAACCTTGCACGATCAGCGCCTCCGACACCTTCTTATTAGAAGCTATTTATTTTTACAAAGAATGTGTTTGTTACGAGTTGTTGAAGATCGTACTGTACTTCATTCCGACTTTGACAGAGATACAGTCTTGATGGTGTTGAGCAGTTCCTGTTTCGGTGTGTGCCACTTACGCGTCTTCTTGGCTGAGTCCTCCACAAACAGAGAGGAGATGTCTTCGTCCACTCCCACTTCGTTCTTGGCGATGCACGTGTAGGCTCCGGTGTCCTCGTACCGGACGCTGCCGATGAAGAGCTCGCTGCCGTTCGCTGCAAGAGGAGACGCAACAAACAAAGAGTCACTGTAACTGGTCGTTGCACCAAGCTCACAGGAAATACTTCTGCCTGGGAGGTCTGAACTCCAGTTCACAAGAATCTCAACATGAAAAATCTGATACGCATTTCTTATATTCAGTAGCACTTTGTCTTCCAGTATGAGTGATGTCTAGGTAACCATCACTTTTTTTTCCTCTCATACTGTACAATGCTCTGTTGTTTTCCTGGAGCTGCAGCAGCGGTGATGACAGACGGATGTGACAGGTGATGTTGACCATGTTCAGACTCAGAGGTCGTCATCAGATGTTTGTTGTAGCGAGGCTCTGTGATGTACGGCTGCACTCTGATCCTCGCTGTACTGTACGAAGCACTACATGCATCACAACAACACAACACACACCCTGCAGCGTGGCAGGAGTGAGTGATGTATGTCACCGTACACTTTGTTGTATACGAACATTAAAGGTAGCTGCAGTTTTCATCTCTTCCTGTAGCACCTAAACAATAATACTGCAGCTGACGTTCACTCTCTCTCTCTTCAGTGTCTCTCTGCTGTTAGATATTTTATTTCGGCCTCACACCTGCTTCCTACCTGCTGTACTTTAAGGTCAGCCTACTGTACTGTAAGTGCTCAGCTTCCTGCAGAGCCACAAATGTGCCTAACTGTAATAAGGCATGCGCTGATTTTTTACGCTGAAAATCATCTCTACCTTCTGAGTCATGCCTACTGGGTTGTAAAATAACAAGACATTACAGAAGTTGATGCAAAGCTTTTCACATTAGTGAAATGTCTTTTGGATTCTGATAATAATTCTCTTTTATCAGGGGAAACGTGTGTAATGCTTTGAAGTGAAACTGCCTTGAAGCACGCCTTCATAGAATGAGACACCACTTTAATTACTTCTAATTCATAATTATCTTCAGATCAATTCTTATTGAAAACCACTGAATCAACCACTCATTAAATTAGTCTTTATGGCCTTATATGCAGACTTGTAGCAGTGCATAATGACACAGGTTGGAATAGTTTTGTCTTAAAGGGGATCTATTAAACTCATTTTCGGGTCCTTGTATTTGATGTTGGGCTCCTCTAGAGCAGCTACACACGGTTGCCCGCACAGAAAGCTGGGACGCATCGCTTCCTTGTATTTCCTGCATCCCGCGAAAACGGTTTGTGTAATTAACTCCACCCCCCGGCCTTTGTACATGTCCACCTCCTGCGAGCCCGCTCCGCTGTGATTGGTCACACTCCCGCCGACTTCCAAATGGCTGCCGAGTGCTGCCGACTGCTGCCGAGGGGCCTAGAGCATATACCTTGGCATGGCCATGTAGGGGAGTCTGGCATGTGCTGACGCCACTGGGACTTCAATGTTAAAAAAAGACAATAAAACACAGCGTGCAGAGCAGAGCCGTCCAAAGCAGCTTGCAGGGCTCAGCTCCAAATGCATAAACCTCATGATGTGGCACTTCCACGTCCTCTAGAACCAGTATCCAACATTTTAAACATATTTAAAGTCTGAAAAGCTGGAAAAGCATAATAGGTCCCCTTTAAATTGTAACTTTTAGTACTTTACTCCTACACATTGGTGCACTGTATTACTACAACGGCAAAACTGCTACAGTCACTATTTCAATATGGACAACAGACTGTATGAGTAGCCTTTGTGGAGAGGAGAGTGGTGACCGGCCCAGTTTAATTTAGTAATTAAGATTGGATTTGGGAAGATCAGAAGAATATAAAGACTATAAAGAGTCTGAGTACTGGACGTACGTTCATCACGTGGCCAGAAACATGACCTCGACTGAATCCTAATGTTACTCTCCAGTAAGTCAGTATATATTTATATATTAAGTGGACAGGATATACTTAAGCTTGTATGGGTGTTAAATGTAAAGTGGCCCATTAAATTCCTTAAGTGGAAATAAAGTAATGCACAGTCAAATGTCAATCGCCATTTCAACGTGTAAAAAAAAAAACAGCCTCCGGAGACTGAAGCTAAAAAAAAAGATCAAATGGTGATTAAAAGAGCCAATACGTGTCTGCTGCTGTCGTTCTGACGAATCTCTCAAACCAACACTTAACACTCTTCAGATCTTTCATCACACCTGAAGGACAAGTCCATCATTGTCCATCGGAGCTGCTACGTTTCTCATCACTATGTATTTCTGAAGGAGAGCAGAATACACCACAGAATACAAACCATGTTGTTCGCTGCTTTCACAATAATTATGATGAACTTTGCTTTGTGACCTCATAATTGTTGCGAAATAAGAAAAGGTCAAAACATTTAGTTCACTCAAACATATGCAGCTTAAGGCCATAAATGCCTCTTCTTGATTAACAAGGGATGCGATTATAGTGATTTATTTATTGAGCCTTCGTCCCAAAATGCACCTGACCAGTTTTCAAATGTCAGACACTGAATAGCAGGTTTTTAGCAACATCAGGCTGGAGTGGTTTTATCACTGGACAGTTTCCTCTCTGTGTTGTTGAGCTGTGGTTTACAGTAAAGCTCTCCTCATTATCAGCTGTCAGTGTGTGGCTCAGATTTTACAGAGTTCAGCCAACAATGGGAATAAAGGCAAAACCTTGTCAGTGTTATATATATCTGACTCCTGGAGGACGGCACGTGGGAATGAAATCTCTAATTTCACCTCTGTTCTTTAGTTGAACCACGGCTACAGTAAAATGATCATCACCACTTACCCACCTCATTCCTTTAACGGATGGAAAAAATAAGCACAAATTATCACAGCGAGTTCGACGCCCGCCCGTTGTCGTTTCCCACGTTAGTTTGCAAATCTGAAGCCGCATGCACCTTGAGTGTTTATGTGCTGGTGAACCTTGCAGAACCTCCCCCGTTTGAGTGTCTGAGGGTTGATAACAGGCTATTACCACCGGTAATGACCCACACATAGCCAATAAACTCTCCCTTAATGAGAACTAGGCCATAAAAAAGAAAAGTCATGCCTCCTTCTCCCTGATACTAGGAGTGTGTCTTTTAAAAAGCTCTTATAGCCTGGATAAGTAGCTGCCATCCCCTGACATGCAGTGGATCTCATTTTTATTTTCACTCTTTTGATCTCCCCTTTTCATTCACATCTGAAAAAGAAGTATGTTTATTTTGTCTAAGGAGCAATATGAAGGCGGTGATGCAACCCTGGTTTCATCACCATGGTATATGGAATAAAAACTAAATGGAAATCACAACAGCAGATCTCTGTTGAGTTGCACCACTGACTGTTCAATAAAAATAAGAAAGTTGCGGAGAACACCACCTTAATTTTCTGGCTTTGTTTTCATCGTCCACACATGCATCGTTGTCTTGGCTTATAAAGATTTCTGCAGTATTGGCCTGATGCAGTGTGTTATCTACTCTTTTGTGTGTGTGTGTCTTATGTGAAATTCAAAAACACTGCACCAACAACATGTGACATACAAAATCTGCTAAAACACATAATAATGCTTGCGGCTCCTCACCTATGAGAGAAAGCTGTTTGGAGGATCTGGGCTGCAGGTCCATGCCGTTCTTCAGCCACAGGAGTTTCGGATTTGGGATGCCGTCAGCGTGACAGTGAAGGCTGGCAGATACACCCGGCTCCTGGGCCTGGGTCTCTGGATAGACCAGGATCACTGGAGGGACTGGACACACAAACACAAACAAAACCCAAAGACACAAACAGTAAGAGAGGGGCGAGTGAAAATATAATTACACAATGTTTCATGGTAGACTGTAATTCCTGCGGGAATACAGCACAAACATCAACAACGCGCTGCACACAGACAGAAGGGGGGATTTGTCTCCCCCCAGCATGGAATATATTCACACATAACAAGAATCCAGGAGCTCTGAGGCGGCTTTTCTTTCAGCTCGAGTCCTGCATGAAATAGATGCTGGACGGCGTATCTGCCACTTAGCACCTCCTCTGGGGAGAGGAGCGCAAATGAATGTGGAGGAATCAAGAGGGGAGGAGGGGGGGGTGGGTGAAATATGAGGTAATAGTTTACATGAACAGGTAAGCTGTCACTCTCTGGTTAGGATGCAGGATCACACTCTCAATTTCTGATTGTCCTTCTTCTCCAGGAGCTCAATCATCTCAACTTCTCACCCTGCTCCTCAGCGCTAATGAAATATGAACTCTGTTGCTTGTTTGATCCTTTGCTTTCTTTCTTTCTGTGTATATATTTTATAACTGTTTTATCCACCACGCCACTTCACTTCTCACCTCTGTGCTGCACCTGTGGCCTGTCTGAAGGTCCTGGTAATGTCATCTGTCTCTCTTAATGTATGATCTTCTTTATCACCTCCACAGACTTTTCTCTATGTTCTCTACGTGGTTAAATAGAACCACTCTTGACCAGCATTGATATTACAGGATATTACAATACCATAGATGCACAACTGGACTGTTACTATGGCTACTGCACCGATGATGAAGCTCCAGTACAGAGTGAAGTATGGCTGTTATTGCTTTAATAGCACAACAGGATGCAAACCGCCCACTTAGTTTGATGTGGCACTTGGCTCCTCTCACTTCCACCTTATCTCACCTCGTGTTATCTCTCCTGAAATACCTTGAATCCCCAACACAAACATTTGGTAATTGTGCTCTCCTGATAACTCATCCTGCAGGACCCCGGTCTGTCTCCGTGACTCCTCTCCTTTAATTCAAGGTAAAATGAAGCTGTGTTTCTTTTCAATTAGCATCTCAGAGGTGGGGGAAAAAAAATTCAAACAAAACAAAGACACCAGTCAATCGAAGCAGGGGAGCCTATTGTCTTTTCTTCTTAATAAGAAAAGACAATAGGCTCCCCTGCTCTCCCTGTCTGTCACCCTGAGACAGAAGTGCAGAAATTAGAGAAGGCAGTATCTTTGATTTTGGCTTTTAAATTTCTTCCCTCCATAGATTTTCTGTGGAGAGGTGTCTAGTAATAAAAACTGCAGGTAGAGGAGACAAGGCCCCTTTATGCATCTGATTAATAGTGTATGTACAAGACAGGGCTTTGAAAAGTTCAGTATTTTAACTCTAGCTGCTTCAATCCACTGCATTAAATCAAGAGTCTATGTAGTGTGGACACACAATTAGCTTTTAGCCTTATGTAAGTAATGACATCATCTTCCATGGACATGAGTCACTTTGATGCAAGTGTTCACCTCTTCAAGGCTTCGTTTTAAAGGAGGATCTCATTAATATTCAGCAGCTGCGTTACAATGAAGCAAATACTGAAATAATTCAGTGATTGAGTCAATGACAGGAAATTAATCTGCAGCTAATTTGATAATTGATTTATCGCTTCAGTCATTTCTCATGCAAACACAACGGGTTTCAAAATGAGAGGATTTGATGCCTCTGTCACATGAAGACAGCCACTTCACATCTTTGGGTCTTTTGACTGTTCGATTCAAACGTCAGGGGAAAAAATTAACCAGGACTTTTCTTCTGATCTTTTTCTTTTTTTTTCCACAGGCTTTGACATTTAACACCTAAAACAAACAATTTTTTGAAAATATTGGGCTGATAAACCAATAAAGAAAAGTTAAATGAGCATTAGTTGCAGAGTAATCACAGAGGAAGGTGTTTTAAGAATCAAAGAATCACTTCATCCTATTAAACCTCAGGTTTTTACCAAATTCTGGAAAAAAAAAAAAAAAACACAATGAGAGATTTTTCACTTTGCCTAAATTATTCATGCGGCACATTAACACAGCAGCCCATTTAACAAATCCAGCGACTTCATTCACATTAGTTTCACTGAATTAAAAGCAACTAACAGTTGAATGTGTCAAGTCAATATGCAACAGCTGAAAGAGGAGCTGGTGCTTCAGTCGGATCCAAACAGTCGTGTTTTTGCTGCTGTTTGCTTCTTTTCTTCGTCTCAGAGAAGCAACATCAAAACTCCTATCTTGCTTTTTCCGTACCTCCCTCCTGTAAGCCAGTTATTTACTCCACTGCTCATATGTTTGTCGTTCATTTTCCTTTGTTCAGGAGGACAACAAAAAAGAGGATTACAAGTTTCTGTGAGGTTAATCTTTTTTTTTGCATATTTACTGCCACAATTACAAATAACATAAGGGTGCAGGTAAAAGTCCGAGAGCAGTTGTGTTTTCTCTGCGGTGAAAAAGCGATCAAACGATTCTCTGAAGCCTCCCCATCCACAGCAGGGGGACAAAGAGTTGCACTAATAATGCCTGTGGGGCGGGAGGAGCAGTCAAGGACAGGTTAGATGCTGTTGAGACACTTGTTTTGACCAGAAGGCTTCAGGTGTTTGATCGAGGCTGAGATCACGGAGGGAGGAACCTCAGAGTAACACAAACAAAAGCATTTTATCCAGAGTATGAAGTAAGAAATGAGCCACTACTGACCATTCACCTGCAGCACATGTGTCTGATAGAGGTCTTCATAGCCGTAGGCATGGCAACTGTAGTTTCCCATGTGAATCGTTGTCACCTTGGTGATGTACAGGGAGCCATCGTCCCCAAAGTCCTGCAATACAGGGAGGAGATGGAAGTTAGAGGTGGTGGGGAAAGAGGAGAGGGAAGCAGGAGGGATGGGGGGAGGGACGGAGGAGAGAGGGAGCAGTGGTGAAGAATGGGGTGCAGGAAAGAGCCACGGGGAGTGAGGGAGAAATTAAGATAGCTTGATAGAATACGTAAGGATGCATGGAGAGAGGAGGGAGAAGAGGGAGAGGAGGGAGGAGGCACATAGCAGCAGGGAGTGATGGGAAAAGACAAGAGCGAAAAAGAGTGATGTGAAAAGGAAGAGAGACCATGAATCAACTGTTTCCCTGTTGAGCTGCAGCGTGCGTTGGGGAATTTGATCCTCCTCTCTCCCCTCATCACGCTGCCTCAGCCTGATAAATGGCAAGGGTTAAAAATATAAAGCCCATTAGGTTGATGAATGGAGTTGGTTGTTGTTGGTGCAGCATCCGGCAGTCACCAGGGGGTTTCCAGCCACAGCTTAGGGTGGATTAAGGTATTAAATAGTTTGCTGTCCTACCAAGTGGCACAGCAGATGTCGTCCTGACGCTGCTCTGTCTCGACATGGAAACCGCAAACGACTCTGGAAATAATGTGACCTGACAGAGGGTCGCTTTGTGACTTGAAGAGAAATGTGAAACGATTTAGCCGGAAGACGGACATGGGAGTTTAAACAGCTTCTTAACGTTCACAATTCACAATTAAGGTGAGAGATACGCCGACACCAGCGAGGGCAATTAAAACTGAAACGGCCATTTGGGTACAAAAAAAAAAAAAAAATGACTGTAATATATCTGACACATTGTGCCAGATATATTTTATGTTAAAATCTGAACTATCTGTTGTGGTTAAAGTGGAAAAAGGGGGTTTTCAGCTGGAACGTCTCCTGAACACTGATGATTCAATCATCATTCACAGCACATCCACTCACGACTCTACCTCCCTTCATTGTCAGTCACATAATAAGACTCTTTTTTGATGGTTACAGGCTTCGAGACAAACTGTAATTGAAAGAGAGGATTCTATTTCTTTGACTGTGTGAAAATAGTTTCACTTTGCAGATGAAGCCAAAAGCAATAAAAGTGAATCTTGGAAGTCAGATTGAGACTTTTGGCGCGTTGACTCCGCTGTAACTGGGCACAGTACAGTTTCATCACTGTGGGTCTTTTGATGGCTGATCCTGTGGTGACCAAGACGACACGGTGCTTGTTTGCAAAGCTCCTCATAACAAGTGAGTAATAAGAAAAAGGTTCAATTTCCTGAATGACAATCATGTCTTTGTGATAGAGAATCAGGGGGAGAATCATGAATGAAGCTGAAAGCTGCATCACAATCTTAACAAGCTTTTATATATACGTTCATGTTGTTTACTCAGTGGTTGCAATGTACAAGCGAATAGTGAAGCTGTGTAATGACTTTTTATCAATAAAATAAATCTACATTATTCATTTCATTTCTGCATTAATCAGTATCTGACAACACTTTGGGCTGATGCATCACAGAAGCTACAGAATAAGCAGATTGTTGCAGATTCTGTTGTTGTTTTCTCTGGAAACCTGCTGAAATGCTTCAGTATACTGCTGGAACAAGATGTAAAACGCCAAAGACTGAGAGTAAAAACCACACAGGAATAGGAGAAGAGAGGAAACGGTGTGGAGGGGAAGAAGGTGGACGGAGCGACTGAGACACAGACAAATGAGGCTGATTGTGTTGAAGGCTCAGCTCGCAGGTTTTCGGGGGGGTTAGATGCCAGAGTGCAGAGCGATTTAAATCACCACCGAGCGAAACCCGTGAAAACAGTACGACTTTTCATTCAACACAGTTCAATAGAGGGAAACAGTGCGATGAAAGGACTTTGACTGGAGGAGCCAGTTTCCTCCTCGGCCTCCAGTTCACTGGAATTACAAAAAAAAAAAAAAAAAAAGAAAAGCTGTGAGTTACGTAGTTTCTGATTTTCTTTTCCTTTATTCTTTCTGTCTCATTTTATTCCAACTTAATTTTCTAACGGGGAAAAAAAAAATTCATGGATGTAGATTTTACTGGAATGATGAGTAGATTTTTTTTAAATGCACAACAAGCCTGTGTGCAATATAAATCTAAGCATCTACTTGTTGATGTGCAC